>LYNE01002222.1:20494-45527 GCA_001662545.1 Rosa x damascena | reverse complement strand
GTGTGGAGAGTTGGATGTCAAGAGTGAAAGTTTTTTTTTTTTTTCCTGGGTGTTGGGACCATTTTTGATGGTGCGGTTTACGTATAGATGTTAACTGTTTGTCGCTTCAGTATAGTTATTATTACAATTAGTTGCAGACAATATTTACGAGTATGATTTGTTGACACTACTCGATATATACTTCATACCGATGGAATTATAGTTATCTCAGACAGATTTATGAGGTCTCCTTACTTCATAATAGTTCCCTTCTTAAAAGGGAGAAACGCCAAGTTTGGTTAGTTGAATGACTGTGTGATAGTTCTGATTGGGTGTTATGTTGCAGTGATTATTGCATGAGTGGTTTGGCTTCTTAGTTATTTAGTTGCATGGTGGTTTACTTGAAAGGGAGTCTTTTCCGCTTCATGGTTTAGTTATTTGGAGCATTGTTTAATTCACTCTTTTGACTTTAGTTCTCTGTTTATGCGGCAGGCGAGGTATTCGATGCATCACAATATGCATTTTTTGGTCAAGATTCTGTTGAGGAAGTTGAGTTGGGAGGTTTAGAAGATGAAGAGGAGACTGCAGTTGTGCTTGAAGAGGAGGAGTTTCTATATAACAAAGAAGAGGTTAAACCATTGTGTTTCCTTGTTTTATGTCTCATTATTGATTGTCTTCTAGCTTGCTTTAGTGATAATCAATTTCAGAATACTAATAAATCTCTCCTTAAAGAAAAGATCATTGTATGCATAATACTCTTAGCTCTGTGCCATACATTAGTTTTCTGCTTGCCTTTTGTTGGCACTATGGCGAGTCTCTTGATTCAGACAAGTGAATGCATTCAGCTTATTGCCATGCTTCAACTGATTGAAGGAGCTCAGTAATAATGTCTTTTGTCTTGCTGATAATTGGGATACTTTGGGGAAGGTTTGGGGCTTGTGGCAGGCCATGACGAGGCTCCATTGACACTTTTATTGTCATTTCATGATTGATTCTTAAGCAGGCTAGTTGATAGGTCAACAAGAACCAGCTTGTGGCTGGGTGTTGTAGTAGGCCATGACAAGGCTCCATTGACACTTTTGTTGTCATTTCATGATTGATTCTTAGGCAGGCTAGTTGATAGGTCAACAAGAACCAGCTTGTGGCTGGGTGTTGGTTGTGGGAAAGGAGTGAGTGGAAGTTTCATAATTACAGTTTCAAAAGGATACCAAATGTTTTATTGCAATGAAATGAAGAGAAGTGGGCAACTCCATTTCATCTTTGGAATGCTTCTATATGCTGTCTAGTTGGAAGAATAATAATTATGAATGTTCTCTGGTGGAAATAAATGGAAGAAAGGCATAATAGAATGCGATCCTGCTACTTGAACTTCTTGGGGCTTCCTTAGCAAATAAGGAGTCAGTTTCTGGAATGTGCCGGTGAGAGTTTAAAAACATCAGAGGGATGGAAGAAACAGCTCTTTCAAGGAAAGATTAAGCTTATTTAAGCCATTTTAAGCAGTCTACCTCTATTTTTATTTTTTCCTTTTTTTGTGGGGTGGTGTAGAAAGAAAGACCATTGTAAGTTGGGAGAAAGGGAGCTTGGTACTGGAAATTGGAGGCATGGAATTAGAGCTATTCACTAGATAGAAGTCTTTGTGGCTTACCTTAGTAAGGAGCAAGCGTGGTTATGGTTGCATGCAAAACCAACCCGCAATCCTATCCTTTAAAGCCCCCTAGAAGGGTATTGCAGAAAGGTCGGATCAGTTCTTGCAGTGATGTCAATTGGTGGTAGGCAATGGGAAAAGTTTCAGATTTTGATCGGCTTTGTTGTTGGGGGAAACTATGGGGAAACCAAGTTTGATTACCACTGCTAAATAAAGTTTTATTGATTTGTTGCCACATCGTCAATTATTTTGTTGTTGTTGTGGGGGGTGGGGGCTGTGACCTGTTAGGTGACATTATCACATCTTTGTAGATTATGTAAGATTTCTTTGTTATCCAATTGAAATGTAAAAATGCCTAAAAGAGAGTAGGTTTTCTATTCAATGGTAGAAATGTGGTGGTATATTTTGATATTTGTTCAGAACGCTAGTGCAAGAAATTTAGGTGATGTAACTGTTTGTTCTTTTCTTATTGGCAGGGTGGTGTCTCTCTATCTGATGCTGATGATCTGTCTTTAACTTTTGAAAAGGTTAGTCTACTACATATGTGATGATACATGTGGTAAAGATCAATGATTTTTTAATATTCTGGATTAGGATGAAGCACATTTTAAATTGATCATTTCTTTTATATCAGAAAATTATTTCAATGAATGTTGGGCTATAAGGTTACAATCAAATACTGTAAGATACAACATAATTAGTGAGTCCATTATTTAAATTAATCATTTCTACACCTTATATTTCTTTAAATATTATATACACAGCCTGTTATAAGTGAAATATCCCTTCTGCATTCCTTGGCTTGGGCAGACTGAAGGGAGGGATGTTGGCGTAGGTAGGCTTTAGGGTTTAGTCTGTCCGAGAGGTGTGTTATCTTGTGTATCGTTTTATAGTAGGATTTCTACTGTAAGATACAACATAATTAGTGAGTCCACTATTTAAATTAATCATTTCTACACCTTATATTTCTTTAAATATCATATACAATGCCTGTTATAAGCGAAAAATCCCTTCTGCATTCCTTGGCTTGGGCAGACAGAAGGGAGGGATGTTGGCGTAGGTAGGCCTTAGGGTTTAGTCTGTCCGAGAGGTGTGTTATCTTGTTTATCGTTTTATAGTAGGATTTCTTACTATTGTTTAAAATACCATATTCTTGACGTACTGCTTCTTGGTTTCCTGGTACTAGAAACTAACATGTAATTTTCTTGATTGGTTCTGCCTGTTTCTCCTTTCGTTAGTGTATCTGGAGTCTTCTTTTTTGTCTTCTAAGTTGCTGTTTGTTGCAGTTGAACAAGGATGTAAATGGAACTAGGAGCACTGGAATAATTGGTGATAGAGGATCCAGAGAAAGTGAGTGCTCATGTTGCATATCTCTTTTGGTGATGTTGCTGTAGTTATTGAATCCTGCCTATTCGTTGTTCTTTACTTGATTGTAAATATCGTATCTATACTGTATATTAAGGTATCTATACTGTATATTAAGAAAACTATCTGGCAACCTAAGGGTAGAGATTGTCAACTGTGTTTTTTTTTTATATTTTTTTTTATGTATATTCTGAATTTTTTTTGGAAGTTCAGGTTAGTTTTTCTCCCCAACACAAGACTTTACTCTTTGTGAATTAACTCCATGATTGATTCATGCATGGTACTACTGTTGCTTCTAGTTTTTCTTAATTTTAACTCGGCCACATTTATGCTTGTTTATTTCAACCCATTCCTCCTGGCTTAATCATTGACACTGCTTTCTCATTTTGGTGCACTATTAGTCTCTATTTATACAGTTCTTGGCTGTAAAATAAGTACTGAAGTAAGGGGGGTGTGTGTGGATCTTTGGGCTATGGATCTTGGCAGATAATTCATTGTTTAGATAAATTTTCAATATGCACGTAATTCTGTCCTTGTAAATAGAGCATATGACATGTTTAGAACAAGTTGAAGTCCAATGGTGTTTTCTACTTGAAGGTTTTTGTCTTAAGGGACTATAGTGATTCATTCTTGTTTATTGTATAAAATTCTTGTTTCATATTAAGTTAATTTCTTGCACATATTGATGGACCTAAATGAAGGATTGGGATGTTTTCATTCATGTCGTCATTTGTACTTAGTCTAACATAAGTGGTCAATATGGTAAAAGAGCTTCAGAAAATATAAGGAAATAGAAAATTTTCAAGACTGGTGAGAAAGGTCACTCTTTCCTTTGGACACTACATGTTCATCTGCAATTCTATATTATGCTCTAAAATCCGTCCGACTTCGTTATGCAAGTCTTAGAAATTGTCAGAGATAGTAGATATGGACACACCTTTGTGGTTATCAGAACTCATTGAGTGTGTTGCATTGCTGCCATTAATTTTTTTGACCATGACATGTTTCTCTCAGGTTCATCTGCTGCTGAATGGGTGCAGGAAAGTTTCCCTAACTGGATTGATGAAGAAATATTTGATGCTGAAAGCATTCAAGATGGGAAAAGATGGTCTTCAGGACCGTTTTCTTCTATTCGTCCTACAGAAGCAAAGCCTTTGTACAGAACTTCTTCATATCCTGAGCCCCCACAGCTGCCACAGCAGCAGCAACAACAACATCAATATTTTTCTAGCGAACCAATTCTGGTGCCAAAATCTTCTTTTACTTCATATCCACCTCCAGGTGGCAGATCTCAGCAGGGTTCACCTAACCACCAATCAGGCCACATGAATATCCCTTATGCTGCTGGTGGACCTCAGGGGGGAATATCTTCACCAAACCTTTCTCCCTTCTCTAACTCTCCACTTCAAATGACTGGTTTACCTCATGGATCACATTTTGGTGGAAATTTGCCTCATCTGACTCCTGGTCTTCCTGTTAATACTCGTCCCCTTACTCAATGGGCCAACCAAAGTGGCTCATTTGGAGATCATCCTAGTCATTTAAATAATCTGTTGCAGCAACAGTTATCTCATCAGAATGGTTTGCCTCCACAGTTGATGCATCAGCCACAGCA
The DNA here is from genome assembly GCA_001662545.1 of Rosa x damascena. Lineage (NCBI taxonomy): Eukaryota > Viridiplantae > Streptophyta > Magnoliopsida > Rosales > Rosaceae > Rosa > Rosa x damascena. The sequence continues at coordinate 40,923 of LYNE01002222.1, read as the reverse complement.
GCCGCATCCTAGACTGCACCATCCAGTTCAGCAACCATTCAGTCATATGTCAGCAATGCAGTCTCAACTATTTAACCCCCACCTTCCTCCATCCCCACCCTTGATGAACAAGTTTGAAGCAATGTTCGGTATGAGTGATATTAGAGATGAAAGGTCAAGATTAGCTCAGAAAGGTAGACAGAATATGCGTTTTTCTCAACATGGCTTTGATACAGGTAGCTACAAAAGTGGTGGTGGGTGGCCATCATTTAGGTCTAAGTATATGACAGCTGATGAAATTGAGGGTATACTTCGAATGCAGCTTGCTGCAACACACAGCAATGACCCATATGTAGATGATTATTACCACCAGTATTGCCTTGCAAGAAAATCTGCTGGGGCGAAGTTGAAACATCATTTCTGTCCAACTCATTTAAGGGATCTTCCTCCTCGGGCACGAGCTAATGCTGAACCACATGCTTTTCTCCAAGTTGATGCTCTTGGGAGGGTCCCATTCTCTTCAATACGCAGGCCTCGCCCTCTTCTTGAAGTGGAGCCACCAAATTCATCTAGTCCGGGCAACACTGAACAGAAGGTTTCTGAGAAGCCTCTAGAACAGGAGCCAATGCTTGCTGCTAGGGTTACAATTGAGGATGGACTTTGTCTTCTCCTGGATGTGGATGATATCGATCGTTTTTTACAATTCAATCAGCTCCAAGATGGTGGAACCCAGTTGAGGCGTAGGCGTCAGGGCTTGCTAGAAGGGCTCGCAGCATCTCTACAATTGGCTGATCCACTTGGGAAAAATGACCACACAGATGGGCTGGCTCTCAAGGATGATCTTGTGTTCCTGAGGTTAGTCTCTCTACCCAAGGGCCGAAAGCTTCTTGTCAAGTACCTACGGCTTCTTTTTCCAGGTGGTGAGCTCATGCGAATAGTCTGTATGGCCATCTTCCGCCATTTAAGGTTCTTGTTTGGTATCCTCCCTTCTGATCCAAGGGCTGCAGAAACTACAAATAATATCGCTAGGGTTGTTTCATCATGTGTTCGAGGTATGGACCTTGGTGCACTTAGTGCTTGTCTAGCAGCAGTGGTTTGTTCCTCGGAGCAACCCCCTCTTCGTCCCATTGGAAGCTCTGCAGGAGATGGTGCTTCCCTTATTCTGAATGCTGTTCTTGATAGGGCAACTGAACTCTTAACTGATCCTAATGCTGCTAGCAACTACAATATGACTAATCGGGCACTTTGGCAGGCCTCCTTTGATCAATTCTTTGGCCTTCTGACCAAGTATTGTGTAAACAAGTATGATACTATAATGCAGTCACTGCTAATGCAGGCCCCCACGAATATGGCTGTTATTGGCTCAGATGCAGCCAGAGCTATTAGTCGTGAAATGCCAGTTGAGCTGCTGCGTGCGAGTCTTCCTCACACCGATGATCACCAGAGGCAGTTGCTCTTAGATTTCACGCAGCGGTCCATGCCTGTGGGAGGATCTAACAATCACGATGGGGGAAATGGTGCCCACATAAATTCAGAGTCTGTGCTAAGTTGATCATAAACCCAAGTGAAGAATATTTTGGCCGCTAAAAAACATAATTTTGGGAAGAAAAGTGATTCTAAGCGGGCATTCAATTGGATTGCAAAATTCTTGGGTTTTTATCGACTTATGCTCTATCTTGAGCAAATAAATTGGTGGCTGTTTAAAGGCATAGATGTGATTCAGGTAAGTGTGGTATTTTAGGTTTACATGTTCTTACTTTCATGCTTCTCTGGAAAAACTTGTAAGCAAGCTTCTCTATGTAATCCTTTTAAATCCGATGGTACAGCTTTCCATTTTATATCTTTTAGAGGGATATGAGGGTAGATAATTTTCCTCAACTTAGGAGCTTATTTGATGCTCTGTTGTGGAATTTTTAAGATAGAGATGTAGAAGGGCTTATTTTGATGCTCTGTTGTGGAATTCGTAAAATAGAGATGTAGTAGGCATGTACAGTATTCAGTGCAGTTGATCCCACATTCGTGTAAACACAAGGGTGAGCTGGTGCATGAAATTCCTATCAACCGGGGTTAAGGGAGAGCAAGGCAAAGATGGGGATGCTGAGTTTAGGTTCTTTTGGACAAGTCTACATTGAGATGGCACCTCTTGCATTCCTGTGTAAAATTTTATTCAAAGATGTTGGAGGCTCTTCTTTTGGTTATGTTACTGCTCAACTACATGCTGGGGGGCGTACTGATTAAGTTTCTAGTTGTCTAGACATATAGCATTATGTTAACTCTGTTGTGGCAAAATTTTTGTTTTTGTTTGGACAGAGTCCCATTTGGTTAATGTAGTGCACTCTGCGTGGGTTGAATTTTGAAATTTGCTTAAATCTGTGGCTTCCAAGTTACAATCTTCCTTTCTTATCAATTATTCATACTTTTGTCCTTCACTTTGGTTGCGAGTTTGGAAGTTGGAGTGATGTATTAGATTGTTTTCTGCCAGTGTATTGATTAGCAAGACTATAAAAGCTGAGGTAAGTAATCGTTTTGGAACTAATCTTTCATAAAACAGATTACAGTGTGAAAAAACGCTCTATGCTTGGAGTATGAACTACAAACTGCGAGTATCCTTGACTTTTATTTCTGATTTGTATGTTTTTAGGTGAATAAAAACGAGGGTAATCCCCAAATAGGCATCAAATTACACAAACTACTGAAACTAGGCGGGCCAAGCAAAGCAAAACGACACTAAGCAGAAGCAATACAGCAAATGGAAACAAGGGGATTCTTTTTAGAGCTCTTGATTCCTATTCTTTTCCAACGAACGCTGCAGGCAAGAAGTTTTCAAGGAAATAGCAGTAGTATTGATTGAATTTATCTTGTGCCTTGGAGAATAGAGAAGTATTTTGCGAAAGACCATCAGAATGGGTTCTGAAATGACTGAAATCCAGGTGAAGTGATTCACAAGGAAACAATTACACCAGCATCTCCAACTCCTCGCAACCTCTCTGTTTTTGATCAATTCATATCTGACGTCTATGTCCGGCTACTTCTCTTCTATCCCAGCAGTGATGTCGCTCACCGCCACAATTTGTTCACTGATAGATCCAAGCTTCGGAAAACATCATTGTCTGAAGCCCTCAGTCGCTTCTATCCCTATGCAGGCAGAACATTGATCCAGAACAACATTGTTTCAATCTGTTGCAATGAGCAGGGGGCTGCCTTTATCGAAGCTCGAGTGAACTGTCCCATATCCAAGGTTTTGGAAAAGCCTGATCTTGGGTTGCTGAAACAGTTGCTTCCAACTGCCATGGAATCAACACAAGAAAGCACAGGAGGGTATCTCCTACTAGTCCAGGCCAACTTCTTTGAATGCGGAGGAGTTGCGATTGGGGTCAGCATTTCACACAAGGCTGCAGATGCCTCTACACTCGGCACGTTCATCAGTAGCTGGGCTGCAGTGGCCCTTGGTGCAGAGGTAGAGGCACTTCCAGCTGCAGAATTTGGCGTTGCAGCTTCTAATTACCCACAGCTAAATTTCTTCAACAAGACATCAATTCCAGCTGCTGACTATGTTTACGAAGCTTGTAGAACAAGGAAGTTTGTGTTTATGCCTCAAACATTGCATCTCTCAGGTCTAAAGCTGCAAGTGCCACTGTCCCAAATCCCACGCGAGTTGAAGTAGTCTCTGCCCTCATATGGAAATGTGCGATGGATGCATCAAGATCAAACTCGGGTTTTATTAGTCCATCAATGTTGTGTCAATGGGCGAATATGTGGAAAGTATTGGGGAAAACTGATTTAATGGGAAATCTTTTGGGATTCTTTACAACAGACAGAACAAAGTGAAGCAAATGATCTTCAAAGCTTGGTTGCTATACTCAGGGAAGGCATTGAGGAGTTTAAAGCCAAATAAGGTAATGAAGTTGGCAGCCAAGGTGTACGTGAACTTTACAAGGAGCACCGGAACCTGGTGGGAAAGAATGGTATAGACATCTATAATTGCAGCAGTTGGTGCCGGTTTTCCTTCTACAACGCCGATTTTGGATGGGGAAAGCCATCGTGGATGAGTACACCCCAAGAGATGGTGATGGCATGGAAGTGTCCTTGAGTTTCAAAGCGGAAGACATGGCCCTAAATTTTGAAACCAATCAGTAGCTGCTTGCATATGCTTCTCTCAGTCCTTGTGCTTCTTAGATGAAAGCTTGTTAGTGGAGGACATCTGATGATTCATCACTGCTCAGTTTGATGCTTGAGATTGGTCACCTGAGTCTAGGACTGTGCAGTACCTTTGTTAGGTTATTCTCACTATTCAGTTTACCGAATGAACAACAATAAAACCATCCCAAAAAAAATGTTTAGTAAAACCTACCAAATATTATAAAATATTCTGTAAATTTCTATCGAATAATCTTATACATTTGGTAAGTAATGTTTAATATAATTTTTAGGGAAAATGATCATTTATCCAATTTCAGCTTAAAAATTGCCCACTTGCTCCATTAAGAGTTTTTTAACCCTATTTACCCAAAACACTCTAAAAGGGATTATTTCCCTATTACCCAAAAAAGTATTTTTATTTATTTTTGGGACTTTTTTGCCCTTTCCTTCTTTCTCACTTAGAGGGAGAAGTCATCCTCCACCTTGCCGGACTCCGGTGACCAGTGGCCGGCAGCCAACTCCGGTTACAGGAATCCGGCGACCGGTGACTGGAATCCGGCGACCGGTAACGGGAATCCGGCAACCGATGACTGAAATCCGACTATTATTGTCCCCCAGTAATCATATTATTGTCCCCCAGTAACCATATTATTGCCCCCCAATACTCATATTATTGCCTTCCAAAAATCATATTATTACCTCAAATAATCATATGATTGCCGTCCAGTGAATTGTATAAACTCCCAATATCAAAATGAATACACTTCAGGCACAATTGATCAATTTATAATCACATTATTGCTCCCCAATAATCATATTATTGCCTCCTAATAATCATATTATTGCCCCAATAATCATATTATTGCCCTCCAATAATCATATTATTGCCTCATTATTGCCCCAATAATCATATTATTGCCGTCCAATAATCATATTATTGCCCTCAAGTGAACCAAAATGAATACACTAAAGACACAATTGATCAATTTATATGTTCAATTGTACACGTTCACTTTTTTTTCCCTTTCCCATTCTCGGAGCTCACAGTATACAAAAAAAAAATGATATGGGCACCCAGAAATTGCTCTGGGCACCCACCGGAGTGTGAGGCCGGTGCAGGATTGGTCGGGGAGCGGAGTTGGATCGTCATCGTCTTCGTCGAGATGGGAAGAGTTGGTGAAACAAGGTTGATGGGACCGGACAACCTACCTCAACCTCAACCACCTTACGTCTTCGTCGCCGTGGGTTCCCCAGTTAAGACCCGGCCAAGATCCGAATCGAGAAACAGAGAATAGATGGCTCAGATTCCGCCGGATCGATTGAGTTGTTGGCCCGATTCAGAAGGTGGAGCGCTGGAGCAGTCATGGCAAAGAGAGAGAGAGAGAGAGAGAGAGAGAGAGAGAGAGAGTCTGGGGGAGAGAGAATGGTTCGGGTGACAGCGGCGCTCGGAGATTTAGATCGAATCCGGATGTAGTGCTCTTATCTTCTCTGATGGCGGTGGAGACTTGATGGAGGTGGTGGCCCGAAGTTGCCGGAGCAACCATGGCACAGAGAGATAGAGAGAGAGAGAGAGAGAGCGAAGCCGGAGGTGGGGCGCGGCACAGAGAGAGAGAGAATGAGAGAGAGAGTCTGAGAGGATAGAGTTTAATAAGGGGCAAAACTGTCACTATAGGTTAGATTGGATAAATAAGGTTAAAAAACTCTTGATGGAGTAAGTGGGCAATTTTTGGGCTAAAATTGGGTAAGTGGTCACGGCCCCTAAATATTAAGAGTAGGGAAAACCAAAGGCCAAACCTACTTAGAAAAATGACAGTGTAAAAATAAATGTTCAATAGATTCAGAATTATTATGACAACTGAAAATCTTAATTTTAGGAGGTAATTGACATTTTTACATTTTAGAAAATGTAATTAATCTTTGCTTTCTGTAACACTTGCATTTTAGGTGTATTTAGAAAGGGTAAAGCCCATATAGGACCATTAAGTGATCAAACCAATGAAACAAACCAGCCGCCCAAGAGATAAGCAGAAGCAATCCACCAAATGGAAACAAGGGGAATTTTGAATACCTATTATCAATATCCAACAGAGGCTGCAGCCAAGAAGATTTTGGATCAAATAATAAAGTAATAATTGGAGTTATTATCTTGTGAATCTTTCAACAAAATGGAAGATGCTAAGCCCGTCGCCAACTCTATTCTGAAAACTAACCCAAAAATTAGAGGTTTCTGTCTTTGTTATGTGACACAGAAATAGAAGGATACAACTAGCAAGGTACTAAAAAGTTATTCTGCACAGCACAACCAAGTATGAAAATAACAGAACAATTCAAACTGCTTGTATTCTTCACGGTCACTTTTGATAAGCAAGCTTGCAAATGATGCAAAGAATACTTGTGCTGCCAATCACCCTTTTGTGTACGTTTTTGTCTCTTTCACTTCTCTATTCGAAGCATCATTAATAATTTAATATAGTAGAGTACTACTTTGTGGAATTAATAAGCACCCTTTAATAATCTCATCAGCGGTTGCAATGACTTGTTTGTCTCTTAAGGAGCTGTATTCGTTCCTTAGGCCAGATTAATTTGCTTAGAACATAACGGCGATCTTTCTTGCTAATAAGGGCAGCAGCAGAATCAGGAAGTAGGCGTAGGTAACTTCCTTCAGTAAAATGTTGAAAATGGACGAGAGGAGGCTGAGGAGCTTCATATCTTACATGGTGGCGGACTCAAAATATGTTATATATAATTTCATGAGATTAGATAAAGATTTAGAAGTATATTGCTACATATTTGCAATACCTTTTTTCAGGTTTTGCATGTTTTTGATATTTTGATCCTTTTCATCTAAACCATGGTTATAATTTTTTTGTAGTTTGCTACCTGTGGCTTCCCCTTCCCTTGCTAAACAAAATTATATACCTAGAGTGCTTAACACGTCGCCAAGAATCTGCCACGAAGAATGAAAATGAAATAGCAAAAAGAAAAAGACAAGTCATTGCATTTATAAGATCCATGTGCAAGTAACATACGAAATGCCAAAGAAAAAACATGAAATTGCATAAAGCAAGGGCTAAGTCACGCAATACATGCTACATTAGTGGTTTTGGAATTATATATAGAATGGCCCATGCCCCTAAGAAACAAGAAAATTAAATGGAAGAAGCCAAGTGTGCTAGGTTCAGGAAAATAGGGATCTCACTTTGATTTTTAATACCTCAAACACCAATCACAAGGTGCAAGCAATTAACTTGAAGCAATGTGCCAACTTTAAAACGGATAAAGCCGCATCAAGCCATCAAGGTGTCGCAGCAGTCCAATAAAACCGACCGACATTAGAGCGTAAGAAAGGAAGAGTACGTGATTAAACAAAGTATGTATTGGTTAATGAATTTGATAATGTTTTTTAACTTTAGCCAAAAGCTAATTCATGTAAAAACTATTCGAAAATGTTAGACTCAAAATACTGGAGCCTATTAGATTCATACTAGAGCCATTTTACCAAGAATGGATTCATATTGGTACATTCCATACTAGTATAGATATTAAGATTTAAACAAAAATGCACCAATATATATATACACATGAAATAATTTTAAACTCGGTTGATTTCGCCATTTCATAAACCCGTTCTCATTTTCTAAACATGTCAGGCCCGGTTTAGTTAGTAGGAATGTCAAAATAGGAAAATGAAATTGATATGGAATGGAATATGTTTTGGTATTTCCATATGGGTGTTTGAAACATTACTGAAAATTAAATTCTGAAATTAATTTTTCATTCCTATTGTAGTGTTTGGTAAGTCATAAGAATGAAATATAAAACTATAATTTTCAATAACACAATTTTAGTAAATAAAGTACATATATGAGTATATGACATCAACTTATATGGAATATTAGTGGGGGAATATGAATTTTTTAAAGGAATAATTAATGTAATTTTGCGTTTGACAGTGGGAAATGGAAATAGAATTCCAACCCTGACTAGGTAATTCTATTAAGGCTTTATGAGGGAGTCAATTTCCAGTCAGATCTCATTTTTTATTTCCTTTCCAATCTCTAATTACAGCCAAACGGCACATCTGAATGGAAAATAAAATTAATTTCCATTCCATACCATGATTTCCTGCTATCCAAATAGGGCCTCATAGTTTTTGAATTCCAACTTTTATTCTTCTCCAAATTATCTTCCTCTTATATACTTCCACATTATACATATAATTAAAGCTGAGTAATATTCACTCGTGATGACGGTTTTGCCCCTAATTTTAAATTGAAATTACAATTCTGCCATAGCCTTTTTTTTTTTTTTTTTTTTTTTTTTTGTATTTGTAAATTTCTACAAATCATGTAAAAAGTTTATTTTGTTATAAAGTAGATAGAATAGTTGGGAGGAAGTAGAAGTATATCATTCAGTCTCATTAGCCTCTTTTATATAGAGGTAGGGTTTACAACAAAGTACATAACTAATGAGTATTTACATGGACATCCACATAGATAATAATATTTACAACACTCCCCCTTGAATGTCCATCAATGAATGATGGTATTGGACGCGCTTATTGTTGCCTCGTTAGAAACCTTACTAGGTAACAAAAACCCAGTGGGACAAAAATAACCCTGGTCAAAGGACAAAAAGAGCACAACGCGCATATGTCCTAGGTAGCATGCTTCTGGATGCTCCCCCTGATGAGAATCTCCCCCTGACTGTTGCAAGCCTCATTTATGTATGCGATCAGCTACATGTACTATATATAGTAGATTGATGTGTCTATAACCGAAGCGAGACCATGTGTGCTTTGCATATAGGGGATCATCACAAAATTTCATACCTGCAAAGGTTAAGCAATACCAACAAAACTAGACGATTTTCAATAAGCCTTACCTCATATGATAAGGTTAGAAACAATCTCATATGCTCAAATTCATACACAAAGTAAGAGCTAAACAATATAAAGAAATTGACACATTGAACTTTGTATAATTTAAAACATTGAAAAATCATCATGGCATACCTAGCCATACTCATCAATATCTTTGCGTATTTATATGTCCATATAAGCTCTTCAAGAGCTCTAAGTAATTCATAACTTTATGAAAGTTAGAATATGTTGCAACATTATATTCATAATTCAAATTTGATAGTAGTCTCTTCATAGTACTCATTAAGGCAATTTAGATCTCGTTGACTAGAACGAAATGAGTACATATGAGCTAGCTTTAGACTCTTTGATTCCATCAGTGAGCTTCAGGCTCTTTCAACCTTTCATGGACTTGCATTTGAATCATTCATGTATTTGAATCCCTTGAGGATTTGATAAGCAATACGCTTATAATGACACTTTACTTTTGAGATTTTGCTTTTAGCAATGTGTCTTTAAGATCTTACATAATATACGATGACAACGTGCCATAAATCTCTCGTCAATATAACAGCTATATGTAACACTGTACTTATAGAAAATTGTCATTCGTATAGGGAAAGATATTCATAATCTCATGTCTCTATAAATAGACATTGTGTCATAGTGATTTATCTTCACTTTTGATAAATACCCTTTTGTACCATGTAAGGTTAAAGGTCCAAGTATTTCATCACCTTTCAAATTAATTGGAATTGCCTCTTTCCAATTTGGCCAAGACTAATGTCAAATTTTGTATCAGAACGTGATTCAATGTCATCATAGCCCTTGATAATTTTGGTAGCTACCATAGATAATATCAATCATCGATGATCATCCATTTTGTGATCCCACTATTCTCATATGCATGCATTAGCTATCCATATAGCTTATTAATATTGGGTACCCATTCCTCTTCTGGGGCTTTCATCCTTTCTCAATAGACTTGTATCTCTTACAAGGCAGTCATATCGCATGGATGAACTTATTTAGAGAATGTGGATCTTTTACTCATAACCTCATCTAGAGCGTTAGAGTGATATAGGGCTTTATGACCTCTACTTCACAGTAGTTACAACTTTGGAACCTATAGATATGTCACGCTTCAGGCGAATGACATATTTGATGAAATGTCCAACCATGACATCATTTATAATAGCTTTTGCAAGCTTTATTTGTGCAGCCTCGTTAGGAGTGGTAACATTTTAGTATGGCAGTCTTATCAGGAGAATCATGCCATTTGGACCAACATGTTTTCCATAATTCGAGTGTGGTCTAGACTGCTTGTACAATATTTTTGCTTTAGGGAATTTTTATCCCTAGTATGAGGATTGTATTTAGCACATGATTTTGTCACCTGTAAACCAATTCACTTCAGAAGTAGTGATTAATAAATCTTTCGTACTTTATGTATGAGGCTCAATTTGAGACATGATAAAATTACTGATTCATGCTTAGGCATGAATGATTTTACCCATCGTACTTCAGGTACGAGGCCTAATACAAGAAATGATTAATTCACTCCGTTCATTAAAGACACTTTTTTCTCCTCCTAACGGCAAGAATATTGTCTCATTGAAGTGACAAATCATATGTGCAATACTGCTCATTGACAAAATTCCTCATTAGCAAATTTTGCAATCACTATTGTTTAACACAATAAAATTTGAACTCGACAATAAATCTCATTGGAACTTGTTGGTAATCTTACACAGCATGAATGACCAATTTGGTCATGCCAAATTAATGTATTTGGCTTGGTGAACTTCTGGTTCATAACCATATATGCCTCTTATTGTTGTGTAATATAATCCAAATGCGAGAGCGGATGTTTTTTCCAATATACACCACAGACTTTAAGTAATAAAGGTACCAAACACAAAGACATCTCTCATTTTGGTAACATAAATGTGAGCTCTTCTAGAGCTATCCACCAAGATCTATAGGATCCGGGATAGATTACCTTTACCTTGGTAAAGATAAATGTTGAGAGCTACTTATGATCTTTAGAGATCATGCGCATCATTGCAGCACATATTTTTCCTTCTTTCTTTCGCCAAATTTACTTAGAAGGAAACGATGCATTGGAATCCATAAATGTTAGAACTCTAGGTTCTTAACAAGGCGACATCTTTGAATTTCATGTCACAATATTTTACTCGAAACTTCTAGTTCGAGGCTAACAGTTGTGCTTTTTGTGACCATTTAATTATACTCAAAGCGTCTGGGTTGACTTTAAATAACTTTCGGAACTTCAGGTTCCAAAAGGAGCATGAACTTTATTTGGAGTATCCACATTAACATTGCTGAAGAACTGTAAGCTCTCATATAATCAAGAATCAAGAAACTTCAAGTTTCGATATCTTTTTGGCGATACCTTTGAGAAACTTCAGGTTCTCATGTGACTAAAGATAAAGAAACTTCAGGTTCTAATATCTTTCAATCACAAAATTCATAACACCATGTTTCAATATTATTATGGTGGAAGTCCTAGCCAGCATAAAGGATGACTCTTAATATAGCACAGTGGAATATCAAGCATGTTGAAAACATCTCAGTGCTTACTTTGGTCACTTCTCTTCCAGAGTGGCTTGATAAAAATGTGCCGTAGTATGGAGTGCAAAACATGCATATGCCCAATGCTTAATTCCATCTCACATGTAGAAAACATTCCCATGATTTTTGGGCACCACTTATATGGTCTTTTCATTTGCCATTATTCTACTTTTTGTGGTTATGATTTAGCCATTTCAAAATTGGCTTTATGATACAACCCATACCAGATGGCAAGCACTTCCAACATATGTCTCTTTTGGAGGTGCATAATGCAACTATACTCCACTAGATGAACTCTTCCAGAGTCATCGATCAATCAGATCTACAAGACCTGAGATTATTGTTATTACCAGAGCTTTAAAAACCATGAACACGATCGCATTATGTTGTTGACACAACGTTTTCATAAATGGGATGTGTCAGGATTTAGAACTTCAGGTTCTTGTACAATCTCATGTTGAAAAACAACTTACTCAAAACTTTAGGTTCGAGGATGACACATACTAGAACTTTTTCATTCTTGATCCATTCGAAACTTCAGGTTCGAATCTACACAATTAGAAGCTTCAGGTTCTAAGAGTGGAGTGAACTTCAGGTTCACATGTAATTATAAGAAGAGAGACTGTACGCCCATTTTCATGTAATACCAAGTTGAGGAACTTTTAGTCCTGTTATAATCGGGAAACATTAAGTTTCCATCATATATTTACTCGTAACTTCTGGTTCGAGTTTTACTAATTAGAACTGCATGTTCTAAAATATGGTATTTGCATGTGACCATCTTGTAGTAGCATCAATCATGACTATAACTTATAAATGAGAGATTTTATATGGTCATGTAGTGAGTATGATCATTGAAGAACTTCAGGTCCTCATGTAATTAAGGATCAAGGAACTGCAGGTCTCACTACAGGTTCTGATCTCTTTTAATTACAAAAATTCACGATCACAAATTTTGGGGTATACTCGTACTCATTCGTCATAAACCAATGGTTAAATATCTGCTTACTTTTAAATTGGCGTCAAAATAATCCCCTCAAAGCTTCAGGTTTGAGGTTGACCCAGATTAAAACTTTATGATAAATTGTCTATATATTCACTCGAGACTTATGGTTCGAGTCTGCACAATTAGAACTTCAAGTTCTAAGGTGGAATGCTTTAAGCAGGCATAAAAGAAGAATGTATCAATCGATATATGAAAATTTACTCGAAACTTCTAGTTCGAGTTGACATAAAGTCAAATAAACTATGAATGAATTGTATCTGTAATCAAAGCTTCAGGTTCGAATATTTTTTTTTCTATGAACTGCAAGTTCTAAAATTTCGTAATTTGAACTTCGGGTTCAAATAAATTTGATGCTCGAAACTTCAGGCTCGAGGTGACTAAAGTGAATCTTCAAGTTCACTTTTAACTAATTTATTTTTTTATACTCAAAGCTTCGGGTTTGAGTTTTAATGTTAGAACTTCAGGTTCTACTATGAAATTTTGAACTTCTGGTTCAAAAATATTACACTCAAAATTCATATGTTCGAGGTATAGGACTGCTGGTCTGTATGAGTAACAAAAAAAAATAATTAATGAAAGAAAAGAAATTAATAGAATGAGAGCAAATAAATAAAATAATAATGGAAACTTCTGGTTCCAGTAATGAAGAGAATACACAGAACTTCTGGTCTGGTTCATGAAAATCTTCTATCTCTCTTCAAATTGCACAAGAAAGCAATATTGTCTTCTGGACAAATTCTCTTTATAAAAAAAATGTATAGTCAAGGGGCTTCTGGCATTGACTTAGTGTCCATCCTCGAACTAAAACTTCTGGAGGTGGTTTGAACCCCATTATTGAAAAAAATTAGAGGAACTTCAGGCCCTCTTATAATTGGGGATTAAGATGAGTTTATACATTCGATTTTATAGGTACGAGGATCTTCTGGCCCTTGTTAGTTCCAAAACTTTGAGGAACTTCATGTCCTTTTGTAATCAGATCAAGAGACTTCAGGTCTCGATTTATTTTGATTACAAAATTCCCAACTAAATCTGAGTGTGAGTTCACGATTTCACTTTTCCAATCGAACGGATGAAGAAGGTGTATCAAATGATATCTTTCAATTAAAAAATGGAAATATGCACTTTCAAAAATAATGCAAAACGGAAGCATGATCAATTGGCCATGTGTAAATATCATTGAAATTGCCTATAGCCTACAAGACAATATGTAATCATGATAATGATATTTAGAGACCACTAACAGTGCTTAGACCATTCATAAAAAAAAAAAAAAAAATGCTATAGAACCAATTATATATTGAATGATACAAATCCACTTAACCATTGTCAGTAGCCTTTCGTTGTAAACACATACATACCAAAATACCAAAAAATTGTTGAGGTTTAGCAAAGTCATGCCGTACGAAGGGGATGTATAATTCTCCAAAGAAAACCATGATACTCAAAGTATTGAAACAAACATATATAGAATTCCAACAACCTTCTTACCTTAATTAAGATGTACTCACCAAATTCCCTTCTGATTTCATATTATAAGGATTATAAAGAAAAGAAGCTCATACGTACATACATGAAGGTTTATGAAATCATATAAACAGCGAATGGATCTTTGATCATCATGGCAACTCGTATAGGATTTATTTAAAACACTTCCGGCATTGAATTGAAAAAGGAGTGATAAAAATACGCATAGATCAAGTTATGGTCACAAGCAACAACGTTGCCCCACGTAACTGTTTGATCATCATGGAGTATATAAGTAGGAAACAAAAATAGAGCGGAGCGTGCTGATAACGTGTTATAAAGTAGAGAGAATAGTTGGGAGGAAGTAGAAGTATATCATTCAGTCTCATTAGCCTCCTTTATATAGAGGTAGGGTTTACAACAAAGTACATAACTAATGAGTATTTACATGGACATCCACATAGATAATAATATTTACAACATATTTTGTGTTGTATCCCATTTGTTGCTAATCTATTATTAACAACAAAATAAATCATATACTAAGTAGCGCCGACGTTTCTTAGATTACGAGTATTATCTATTACATATGAAACTTGAATAAAAACAAACCCACAACATCACGCTAATTTGCTAGTAAAGTACTATGTTTGAGTGTGTATCAATTTTATGAATTTTTAATGATAATTGATTGAGAAGTGCCAATTTTGTTTGAGCTTAATCAACAAGTGCCAATAATTTCCTCTCAATGCAATAAGAACCCTATGTCTCAAGACCTAGAGTCAAAATTTGACAAATTGACGACTTAATTTTGATCTAATTATCATTTACAATCAAATTCAAAACTCAGGTCCTGAATTAGAAATTTATGTGGTCATGAAAAGCTATGGTCATATCCAATCGCTTTGAATTGAAATGAACTAAAACTTCGACATTTGTTTACCATATTATAGACTACCAGTGGTGTTAATCTGGTCAGTTGCTGACCAAAGAATTTATGCTTAGTAACCCTTAGATTTACATCCAATGGTGGAAAACAAAACACCTCAACTTAATAATAATTATCTCTGCCATTAGATTTACATCCAAGAGTGATTGAACATTATTTTCTTGGTCAATAACTGATCAGGTGCACATTTTCGTATAGACTACAGAGTATAATCTTCTCCAATTAATTGCAATCAATAAAATACCAAACATACCCACTTTTGTCATTTTTATTTTTCTATGGCTTTAGCCAGTTAAAGAAAAAAAAGAAAAAACCAAAGTACATGCATATTTTCTGGCAAGATTAGAACCATGTACTTTAATAACCAACAAACGAGGTTTTGGCATTAATGCACCTGTCAGTTATCATCTTCTTCTTCCAGTACTTAAAAGTTCAACCTCACACAGAGAAAACCCAAAGCTATCAATCACTTCACAACTACCACCTTCTCAAATGGGTTCCCAAGAGTTCTCTCTCTTCCAAACATCCCTACACAAACGCTCACTTCTCCACAGAGCCCCTTCTCTAATCGCAGATGGCTTCCTCTTCGTTGGTGGAGCAGCCATGGCTTTATCTCTGGTTTGGGCACTAATCTCCTTCATAAACCCCAGCTCAACCTTCGACACCATCATCACCTACGACAACACCCCTCAAGGCCCTGACTTGGGCTACGACCCGCCAGAGCCGACGTTCTACGACGACCCGAATCTCTGCTACTCAGTTGGGGAAGCCATAAAAAACTGGGATGAGAAGCGCAGAGAGTGGCTGAGGGTTCACCCTTCTTTTGGTGCTGGTGATAGGATTGTTCTTGTTACCGGTTCTCAGCCTTCGGTGTGTAAAAACCCGGTTGGGGATCATTTACAGTTGAGACTGTTCAAGAACAAAGTAGACTATTGCAGGTTTCATGGCTGTGAGGTGTTCTACAACAATGTTCTTCTGGACCCTAAAGGAACCGGTTTCTGGGCCAAGTACCCGATTCTCAGAGCCGCCATGGTGGCCCATCCAGAGGCAGAGTGGATCTACTGGGTCGACTCGGACGCCATTTTCACCGACATGGAGTTCAAGGTGCCATTAGAGAAGTACAAGGATCATAACTTGATTGTTCATGGGTGGTGGCACATGGTGAAGCAGCAGAGCTGGACTAGCGTCAATGCTGGTGTGTTCTTGATTAGGAACTGCCAGTGGTCCTTGGAGTTCATCGATGAATGGGCCAGCATGGGCCCACAAGGCCCGGCCAAAGAGAAGTGGGGGGAGACCCAGAAATCATTGCTCAAGGACAAGCTGTATCCAGGGTCAGATGACCAGTCTGCTCTTATCTACCTTCTGCTGAAGCAGAGGCAGAAATGGGGGGACAAGGTTTACTTGGAGAGTGAGTACAATTTCCAAAGCTACTGGCTTGGGGTGGTGGATGGCCTTGATAACATCACCAAAGGGTACGTGGAGGTTGATAGAGAAATGGGGAAACTGAGGAGGAGGCATGCTGAGAAGGTGAGTGAGTTTTATGGGGAAATGAGAGAGCAGTATATGAAGGATAAGGGGATGTGGAGAGAGAATGTGAGGAGGCCTTTTGTGACACATTTTACTGGGTGTGAGCCTTGTAGTGGGGATTATAATCCCACTTATACTTGGGAGGATTGTTGGAATGGGATGCAGAAGGCTTTGAACTTTGCAGATAATCAAGTGCTTAGGAGATATGGATTTGTGCATCCAGACCTACTCAACTCATCATTGGTTACTCCTTTGCCATTTGATTTCCCTGCTTGATTTCTGTTCATTTAAATTTTGTTTTCAGAGACAAAATAGTGTAGATATGCAAGAAGACTGCTTATTTCTGAGTTTTGTTGCAGTTTAGATTTCCCGGACTGTGTTGAAACAAATTTCTATACAGAATGTTTATGCATCATATCTTTTTTATTTTGTGATTTTGTCTACTATTTTGGAGATAAATAATTAAATATCAGTAGACTAGTAGACAGTAGAAGTGACAACATCAAGCTACCAGAGTTCCCTTCAATTTCATGCCACCTCATCTTTGATCAATAACAAAAAACTTAACACTTCACCGAGCCTTGTAGCGTGGGCTTCTAAACAAACGGACATGAGAGCACTAAATTAGTTGGTTCACTTGGTTGTATGATAAAGCTAGTCAAGAATACGATTTGCAAGCGTGACAAATTCTGAAGGTCAGAAAGCAACCCTGTACCGAAATATGTGTAGGTAGCAAACAGATCAGAAATCACGTTTCTGAAAAGCATGTCATTGTCTTCATTACAGTATCTACAACTTGAAAATATCTTTCCTTCTCCTTATTAACTCTGCTTGAGTCATTTTTTGTGCTTTCTACCTTTCCCTTTGAAGAAAAAACAAGGAGTAAAAATGTAAGAAGACTGTTTAATTTGGAATCTAACTGGATTATGCTGAGAATTTGGGGTCTAAACAAATTTGTACGGTTGTGAATTTGACTATGCTTGATCGTCATCATCATCAAAGAATTGAAAAGCTATATGCTTGTCTCATTCTTGGTAGATACACATCCTTGTCTCTTTATTGGTGTCTTTATTTCGCAAAACACAGTATCTACATGTTAAAGAAACAGAGAAGTTCAATTTGATGCTCTTTGTAGTAACCTAATTGTTCCTCTTCTTATTCTCTCTCAAACTATAAATTTGTCAGTAAAATTCTAATTAATGTTTAAACCATCATGATTGGTTGGTTGGACCCTAACCACAACAATCCAATTTGGACCACAATGCTTAAAGAATAGATTTTTCTAAAAAATAAATGTTGGAAAACCCAGTAGTCTTGAGCAATCTCATGCAATACATGAGAGTTGAAAATGAACACTTTGATCGTTACTTGTTGGCTTTTGGTGACAAATAATTTTGGTTGCTTTTGATCATTTACCCGTGAGACATGATTTTCCGATCAATCGCCTTAATCAGTGGGGCTTGAGCGTCGGCATTACTCATGCTAAGAGTTAAAGTAAATTGACCCCCAATCCCCACGATTACTTTGACTGTGCTTAATCAACGACTCAGGCTAGGTCTCCAAAATTGCAGCCAAGAATTTCCACACCCTTTAAACAGGAATTCCGTCGTGAAAAGCGCCTTGATTTAGTGACAACTGACGCTGCTAAGTCTCCAACCTCAGTCAAACTCGTCACACTCCATTAGCCATCAGCAAGGTCCTACTGCATTCTACTGCACAGTGGCAAATCACAAAGCAAACCATTATTGCCTTCTTTTATGTCACAAAGAAGGCCAAAAGGGAGACTCATTTGAAAATGGTGGAAGAGAGAAAGAGTGGTGGTGGATCAATAATCAGGGAAAACATTTCGCCTCAATTCCTTTGACCGTCCCATAAGAGGAAATATTGATTAAATGAACAAATCATAAAATGATGAATTACTTGGCAATGAAAATGTCGACAGCAAAACTGTCCATCAATTGTTTAAATTGTCAAACGAATGTTAAGCAAAGTGTTTTTTTTTTAAATGAGCCAAATATCAAGCTCAATATCTAAACCCTAAACCAAAATCTGAGCTACTCAATTGGGAAACTAATGAAGTTCGCGCAGAGAGTGGTTGAACATTCACCCTTTTCTCGCTGATAATCGAGCTGATGGTAGGATTCTTATGGTAACAGGGTCTTAGCCCAAAGTACACAAAAAGCATGTTGGAGATCACTTGATGCTAAGGACGTTCAAGAACAAATTTGACTATTGCAGAATCCTATGGTTTTTTTTTTTTTTTCGATGGAGTTGCAGAATCCATGGTCATGACATCTTCTACAACAATGTTTTGTTAAGAAGCAACTGGTGACTGAGCCAAAAACCCGAATCTCCGTGCTGCTTTGTCGGCTTATCCTGAGGCCCAGTGGATCTGGTGGGTTGACTCGGATGCAATCTTCACGGACATAGAGTTCAAGATCCCATTTGAGTTCAAAAGTCAATCTTCATAGATAAGTTATTTCCAGCAGCAGACAATCAATCAGCTCTGATATATCTTCTTATAGAACAGAAAGAAAATAGGCGGAGAAGATATAGAAGTACAGCCTGAACAGTACTGGCTGACACAGAGATTGCTGCATAGGTGGAGATGTTTAGGAGAAGACATGCAGAGAAGTTCAGCCATTTCTATGGTGCAAAGAGGGAACACTATCTGAAGGGGTTACTGCAGAGATAGTTTCGGAGGGTCTTTTGTCGCACACTTCACCAGGTGTGAGCCATGCAGTAGGGAGTACAACTACAATTACAATTGGGAAGCTATTTGGGCTGGGATGCAGAAGGCGTTTACTTTAGCAGATAATCAAGTACTGAGCAGATTTGGCTTTTGTACATCCAGACGTACTCAACCCCTCAAAGGTGCCTCCCCTGCCATTTGATTTCCCTGCTTGAGTGATTACTCCTCTGCTGTGCTTTCCCATATTTTCAGACAGTATCTGCCACCTGGTTAATTCCAAATCTTTTCTTGTTTTTCCTCTATCAAACCCTGACATTTGTATGGTTACTTGTGTTCATGCTATGTGTATAGTTCTTTCACCCAAGATAAAACGGAGATTAGCTATTGGTACATACCTTCTCCTTATTCTATAATCCCATTTCAGAATAGAATTGCTGCAACGATCTTCTTTCTTCATGGTTGTTCCACTAAATCCACCCGAACTCATGTTCAAGCATCACCAATGATAGTACTGCAAGGGAGAAAAGGCATGAGCTGAGGGCATAAAAATTCTGTAGGAATTGAAGAAACAACCTAATGACGAAAATAATTCTAAAAGTGTCGGACCATCTTCTGAGGCCCAAATATATAGATCACATACTGTATAGAGCCTAATATCTCAAATGACTTTAAAGGATCCCATGTTGATTTTGTGTTACTAGTTACAAGTAAAGATAAACCTGAATCTCACTATAAACTGAAATAGTTTCAATATAACCTACTCCCACAAACACAGACATGCATACCAAGTATCTAATGATGTTACAACTCTTGGAAAGAGATGAAACTGGGTTTAAAACTTTCAAAGAAAAATTAGGGAAGTTTACCAAGAATTAAAGAATGGAAAACCTAGAGATTTAAAAGTCAAGAAGTAAAGGCAATATTATACAAGAATTATTAATGCTCCTCCATCTATATCTTCAAGTAATGAAAAGCTAAGTGCATCAATCTATTAATTTGCTCACATACAAATTCAGAGTTTGTGATCCATATAAGGTGATTCTGTAGATGGTAACAGGTGAGGGATTATGGAAAGGTTAACTATTTATTCAATCAGTTCACATTCTAGACCAAGCACCATCCCCTTTCCCAAGCATAATGTGAGGATTACCATCAACATTGAAGAAACTTAGCTGAGAATTAATTAACAACCTCCATTTTTTTTTTTTTTTTTTTT
>LYNE01002221.1:43335-56061 GCA_001662545.1 Rosa x damascena | reverse complement strand
GCTACTAGCTGCCATGCCTTGGATTATTTTCTCAAGTTTAGACCTTGTATCGACATCCAAGGACTTTACAGTTCCATTGGTATCATAATAACTCGAGCATGTTGCAACTATCATCTCAGCAGCTCCTTTCCAGTGCACATGGACGGTGCTATCATCTTTTTTCTTTATAAGAACCCCACTTCGTTTCTTGTCTGAATTAAATGTTTCAACATGAAGAATGTCATACCTGGGTTTCAGTTCTTGCATGTCCATGCCCAAATCTAAAACAGCCCAATAGAGTATTGCTTTTTCTGTTGGGCTGCCAGAGATTTCTGGTTTGGATCCTGCAAGAGGCATGAAAACACTCCCAGTTGTGTTCAAACCAACTCCTTGATAGAATAACTCGCGAACATTTGGTGTGATGGATGAATTATCTTCTTCAATATATTCTTGGCCTACCCAAAACTGAGTTACTTTCATTTGGTTTAGTGTCAAAGTTCCTGTTTTGTCAGTGCAGATAACGGTTGCTGACCCCATTGTCTCACAAGCCGATAGTTTTCTAACCATTGCCTGATCTTTCATCATTCTTTTCATAGAGTAAGCAAGTGTTAGTGTGACAGCCAGTGGCAAGCCTTCAGGGATTGCCACCACCACAATAGTGACTGCAGCAGATACAATCCGTACTACTGCATTCAACACATCATCTGTTTTTGTTTTGCTACCAATATACTCCTTATTGCCATTCTTATCTTTTGTATTGCCAGTGAAATAACGAATCAACAAAACTAGAAGAACTAAGAAAGCAACTGCAAGGCCTACCGCTCCAATAGAAGAGGTAAGTTTGTCAAGCCGAGCTTGTAATGGAGTTCTTACATTTGATTCCTGCGAAATTGAGCTCATCATTTCGCCCCAAGCAGTGTTCATCCCAACTGATGTGACAAGCATTCTACCATAACCATCAGCCACCTTTGCACCAGACAAGAGGAAGGGATGCCTTCTGCAATCAACTTCTACATAGTCGCTCTCCCCGGTCATGCTGGACTCGTCCACTTGAAATGAATAGCCATCTAAGAACACCCCGTCTGCAGGAATTTGATCTCCAATGTTAAGGAAGACGACATCTCCAACCACAACATCAAAGATGGAGATTTCTCGTCTTTGTCTGTCTCTAAATACCTCAACGTTGATGTTGCTGCTTATTTTAGACAGTTTGTCGAATTGGATTTCCTGTCTGAAGTTACTGAGAGCTGAGACAACAATGACAATGATTACAGCTACAAAGATACTTCCACCTTCATACCAGCCTTCCTTTACTCCATACTCTTTGATTCCAAATGCAAGAGAAAGTGCTGCACAGACACATAGAATCAGAATCGTCATGTCTTTCAGAGCGTCCAGCACAAAATAGAGGAGCCCCTTTGAAGGCGGCTTTGGGTATGTATTTGAGCCGAATAGTTCACGGCGTTTGTTGATTTCTGCGTCGTTGCCAGGTAGCCCATACTCGGGATTTGTTTTAAGAGAAGTGGTTATGCCAGTAACTCCTCCAAACTTTCCAAGAGCAGCCGAGTCTTTTTCCTTCACCATTTTTTCGAGCCCTGCATGGTCAATGTTGTTGGGGACAGAACTATAGTGACCGGTTTCATCAGGGGAAGTGCTTGGTTTCACCTCCAGGGAAGTGTAAGAACGAGACTCATCATGTGCAGGGGATTGTAGCTCCAGTGGTGAAGAGTTTTTAGCCTCATGCTCGAGACCAGAGTTCGAATCTCCCTTCTCCCGCTGGCTTTCTTTGAGACCTTGGAAACCACCGAAAGATCCATACTCCGAGATCTCTGAGTATTCCTTGTAGTTGCTCCTCTTGTACATAAGCTCTTTGGGAAGTGATAGCATCACCCTTACAGCATACAAGGCTGCATAGGCCATGCGCCACCTCTTCTTCGCTCTGGTAAAAGTGGTAGTGGTGATGTCAACTATCAACTGGCCACAATCATAAGGTGAATTCCTGCTGCTCACCATGTCTTATTGGTAGGAAGAGCTTCAACTTCAGAAAAAGCTAGTTCGCAGCAAAAGATGTATTTTTTCCAGGAAAGATTTTCATTCTAATGTGCACCTGTATGCGCTTATATAGACTTGCCGAGCTGCAAAAACCACTTTGTGCTTTCTCATTTGCCTCGTTGAGTCAATACCAAGGTTTACAGTGAATTCTTTTTACAGATACTTGCCAGCATTTGATTGCAATAAATTTCTGCACGGAAAGCGCTGCATTCTTTTGAATATTCAACTTTACATCTGTATGGAGGAAAAACAACAAACGGCTGGGAACAGTGACCATTAAACGATGACTACGGTTCACTAGAAATATCGGCGAGTTGTTTAATCTTGGTGGGGGGCGGGAAATTGTTGGGATGTTTCCATATGATTAAAGAACTGTGGGGTTGTTCCGGACAGATTCAGAAAGAAAAGTCGAGAAATGACATAGGTATTATGGGTCAGATGATTTGTTTTTCTTCCATTTTTGTTTGAAAATGAGGAAGATGTGGTTCAACTGTTCAAGTCCGTAATGGAGGGTATTTCTCACTTCTTTACTACCAATTACCAAACCCCAAAATGTGGGAAACGCGTCTTCGACTTTTCTCATACTTCTGTTGACAATGAAGACCTGTTTTCTTTATGTGCAAAGTCGGCTGTTTGAGTTTGATGGGGAACCATTAGAACCAAACAGCTACTCCTTGCGGATCTAATAAAGTTTCGTAATGTGTCTCCTGCAGAACCCTCCGATCCTTGCGGATCTTACGTGACTGCATCGGCCAACAAACTCAAACGCAGTGTTACATTGTGGTTACCTCCAAGACTTTACAATCTTGACAATCTTTTCCTTCATTAACCCAACGTATGCATTCAAACATATTCTTGTTCTTATTTTCTCGTGTTCATTGCTTCATTTTAGTACGAGGTCGTACAGTTCTGCTTAGTTAATTTGTCTGGAGCGGACCCACAAGCACGCATGGTTTGAACCCTTGTTCATTTTGTTAGGCTAGATTTAGCTTAATCGTTTTGAGACGAGCCTTTGTAGTTTGTGACTAGTTTGTAACAATCGAGCTCCCCAACTCCATAACAATCAATCTTTTGTCATTGGTGCCGACAAGCCGGACCTTCTTTGTCTTCATCTATATATGTATTCTTTGAAGTTGAACAAACGAAACACATTACACATTCTCGATCATTACATCATTCTTCATCCAGAAGGCAAGATTAGTGTTGATGACTGCGGTCTTTGGCTTTTGTTTATTTTTTACTTGGGACGGTAGAATGTTCTTTTATAGTGCTGTTTAGGTGGCTGATGAGAGTGCTAATAGTTTCGGGAAAAGTCTTTAGTGGAGATGTCGAAACATTTACTATCCTCTAATGAAGTTCTAACATGTATGCAAATAAAAAGAATCTATGCAACAAATACTCCATCTTTTTCATTCAAAAGCACAGAATTACCCTGTACTTTTTTTTTATACTTTTCAGACATAATAATTTTTTATTGGTGAGTCGGACAAATCTGTTGGCTAGATAATTTAATGTAGATTTTTTTTCTTAGTTTGGATCGTAATGGAGTAATGTGGTGAAAAATTCTCTTTGTATCAAACCAACCAAAATTGGTTTTTCTTTGTAACCACTTTTTATCAACCAAAAGATCGAAAATTTATTTGTTGATACATTTCCAATACTAATTTTTTTTTTTTTCAATTTGAGTGGTCTTGTAGCTAGTCATGATTTCTAAAGGGTGAGCTCAAAGGCCACAATCGAAAATATACAAAATATTACAAACTGTGGGATGTTTTTCATCGTTGGACATAGAATTCAAATGAACAGGCGGCAAATTCAAAGGCCAGAATCATTAACCAATCAGAATTTCATTTTCACTATTTTTTTCCCACGAACCGAAAGAAAAGAAAAAGCCTTAAAAGCGGCAGCCAATTGATTCCTGAAGTTTTGTAGCTTTTCCTCCATCTCCAGTAATCTGATCTTATTTCCACATCGTATGCCATCAAGAAAATCTCTTAGCAGTACAACTTTGTATGCTTTTTCCTTGTAGTTTCCCTATCAAACCCCAACCTATTGAAAAAGCTTTTCATTGACTAAGAAAACAATGTGGGACACATTGCCAACCAGTCAACAAAACACCACAATTACATTGATTAAGCATAGTACATAGCTATCCATGCAACTTCCTGGAAATTTCCCAGAGTTCATCGTTTAGCTTAAATCAACTTGCTTGACAAGGACGATGACTGCAGCATCCATTATGTTAGTGGATGGTCGACTGGCCCTACGTACTCAACAATGACCGGCCTACAAGCAACATCGAATTTTAGTTGGTATAAACCGTATAATAGTCCATACGCAACAAACATCATTTGATTTGATCACTGAGGCGGTGAGGGCGTGAGGCCGAAATGAAATGATGCAGAAATTTCATTCTAGCTTGCAAAAATTTCCAAGGTGCATGTGAATGTGTGATATCCACCAAACATGTTGGTCAGTACAACTGCACAAGTAATCTACTTTTCCCAGCAAAAGTTCAATCACATTACTTTCTGCTCAACTATACCAGACAAGGACGTAGCTGGGATCAATTCTATTATTCAATCCAAGTCTTCACCATGCCGGGGTCCTTAACAACAGGGTTTGAGAATCCTAAGGATTTGAGAATCCTAAGGATTAGAGAATCTAAAACGCTCGTAATAAACACTGATCCAAGCCGAACACTTCAATTTATAGGGACTGCAAATTCTAAATCCTTGGACTGCAGATTCTAAAACCCTCACAATATATAAAAGATTAGATACGTATGCAAACAGGAGCCATCAACAGACGTGCTTCCTTACATATGCACACTATGTAGCTAATTGATTTTAATCATTTTATAAATGATAATGATGCTTTCAAGAAACAATCTGCATAAACTAAGGTATAGAGTGGATAAACAGAAAGTCTTATACAGCATAATGTATTTTATAAATAAGAATGATTCTTTCAAGGCCATTCCGCTGTCGTGCTTGCAATTACATGTGAGGTGCAAGATACCTATATCTGTTTCATGAGAGATTCTTGCGTGGGGCAGCCGTACCACGTGGCAGTGCGGCTGAGCAATTAGTGTCCAGCAAGGGGATATTTTGGATATTGCACTTTTAAAAAGCAGAGGCAATTTTGGAATAAAGAGAAAATTTTCTCGTGTCTGATTAATCAAACGTACCACGTGTTTAGTATGTCTGACGTACGCAAGAATTTTTCCTGTTTCATACTTTGGGGCCAAAGTCTTTGGTTTATATGGATGTTCAACCCAAGTCAAAGTTTGCACCAGAATTGGGGGATTTCACGGTCTCGTTCGGCCCATCGAGGCCCTGTGTCACAAGCAGCACTTAAGAGTAGTGCTATTGTGACCCTTTGTGAAGGAAATGCCGAGAGGGGTGAGCCTTGGGACAAGAAGAAGCCAAGAGAGGTGAGCCTTGGAAGCCCAAGGGCGAGCTTGAAGCTAAAGTGAGGACGAGTGGCATTGTCGTAATTAAGTGGAAGTTCGGGTTCGAGGTACTTCGGCTTGGAATTTGGGAAAACTCAAAACACAAGAAATGTCCGGGACATCGAAACGAGTTCAACGCACTTGACGCCATGTCATTTGGATTTTCTGTGAATTAGTTATGGACAATTAGTCTCCTCGGCTATTTTGATGTTTCCTCGGCTATTTTGATGTTTCCTCCTGCCAGGTTCATGTAAGCAAGATATGCTCTATAAGGGGAGACATGGTGTCAAGCTCTCCACCACCCTCGGTGCTGGCCTTCATGGGGCACTAAGTGAGCTTCTTCCGGGCACCTGTGGGGGCCTAGGGGGCCGGGCATGTGTCGTCAGAGAGGGGCGACACATGTTTCCATGAGTCAGGATGTCTCGTGGACGGTATTGACCGAAAGGCCGATATTGCGGGTCGACGTCGGGGACGAGGTTTGAATGAGGGCGATCCTTATGCCATCGGCGTTAGACAAACATGTGGGCTTACGGAAGATATGTCGAGACCTCCTGGTGCTCATTGGCCACGGAGCAAGCGACGTGGGCATGTGTTAGGGTTCGACCTTGCCCAAAGCAAAGTGATGCCAGCAAGCACGGGAGGGGCGACCCCGTGCTAGACTGGAGGAAGCTTAAGAGGGGCATCAATGATGAGTTGCTCACTCGAGCAGCGTGCCAACAAGCAAGACGGTATGCCATCTTGAGGATTGGCCTGCAGGCTAGAATATGCCTTGGAGCCATGACAGTCATCAAGAAGAGAACATGGTAGCCTTGTTAGATGGGGAAGGCCACAAGGCCTCGATGGCTTGTCAGGTTGGTACTCAAGGCTTGAGTAGACAAGCAAGTGTTACCCATGAGCCGAGTGGGCTGTCTAGGTGATGCCCATGAGGCGAAGTATGAGGGCATGTGTTGCCCAATAGCCTAGTGGGTTGCACAAGAGATACTCACGAGGCAAGATATGACGGCAGGTGGTGTCCACGAGCCGAGTGAGTTGCACAAGTGATGCTCATGAGGTGCAGGATGAAAACAAGTGTTGCCTATGAGTTCATTGGGTTGTGCCAGTGATGCCACAAGACGAAGTAAGCGGGCACGTGCTGTCAAGTAAGGTGCATAAGTGATGCGCACAAGGTTAAAGTACGCGGGCATGGGTTGCCCATGAGTTGAAATATGCAAGACATGTGTTGTCTTGAAGTTGAGTGGGTGGTGCGAGAGATGCCCACGAAGTGAGGAAGGTGTGCAAGCTACTAAGGAATGATTCAAGGAAGAAGTGTGAATGCCAACTTAGTCTCGGTACACGGTCATGCTACTTGCTATCGATGTGCGGGATGCACATGGGTCAGTAATGGGCTGACGCAAGCCGGGATGACACGAAAGCCTATCGGTTGGGTGAGTGTCTTGGAAGACAACCATGACACAAGGAAGCGATCAGTTAATCACAAGATGTGAGACTCATGCGTGAGTAGCTTTCGTTGGTAAACCTCAACAAGTAAGGGGACGATGTCGAAAAGGGTCAAGTTGACAAGAGAAGCACACAGAAAGAAAAGGAAAAATGGAGTATCAGGAAAGTAAGGAAGATAGGCTGACCTTGGTTCAGAGGAACCTTGGCGCCTCACAGGCTAATTCCGCTGCGTATAAAGTCGGCCCGTGACACCCTGACATGAATAGGGTAGACAACATTGGGTATTCAATCTCCGTGAACTAAATTTCAAAGTTCTGCAAGTCACAGGCTCCAATCAAGGGAAAGCAATAAAGATTGTTCAGTTCTATATGCATGAGTCTCAGTGTAGCGAGATAACTCAATCATGCAAAACAATAAAAATGCAGGATGTAATGAACTTAACCTGTGCAAAATGCCTATCCAATAGCAAAAACAACATCGAAGCCATTGTTACACTTTGAAAGTTCTTGCAGTACATATAGAAATGCTTCTTTTTCATGATGAATCTACAAATTTGGAGTATCTATGGTATTACATTGTGTCGAATCTTTAAAATACGAAATGGTTTTGGATTAGCTCGCAAATCAAACAATTTACAATTTAACGATTCTCAACTCCGAAAGGCGCAATACATTTACAACTTCAAAGTCTCTCACTGCCACCACCTAAAACCCGATCAACCTCACCGGAATACCCAACCAGCTCAACCGCCCTACAATTCGTCGCCCCAAACCCACAATTCTCCAACCCAATCAAACTCACCCACGTACTACTTTTATCGATCACACTCGCCCAGCACACCATCTTCTCCGCCTGTTTCTTACTCACCCCAAACACCCTGGCCTCCCTAAACGGCTCCAAGCACTTGTCTCTCGCAAACCCAACGCACTTGTCCTTCGCCGTAGCCAAACACCCCTCCGTCTCTCTCTCCTCGCACTCCGCCCTCTGCTTCAACTCCGGCGCTTTCTGCCCAATCAGAAACCGCCACCACGGCGGCTTACACTTGCTCGATGCGCTGAGGGCGCACCCGATTCTCGACCCGGCCTCGCACTGGTGGAGGATCTTCGACTCGCACGCTCTGTAGGCGTTGGCCCAGGTTTTCGCGTCGCGGAATGCCAGCACGTACGGGCCGGACGACGGGTCGTCGGGCCGGCCGGCCCGGACCGGCCCTCGGAGCAAGGGGACGGGGCGGTCGAATAAGATGGTCGTGGAGGCGGCGGAGAGCTCCTCCTCCTCGATGTTGCTGGGTTCCGGGGTCGCCATTTTGAAAGGGTTTAAGGTAAAACTGGGGGAATTGGGATTTGGGTTTTTTCAATATTGGATTGAATTGCTTAATCAGGTCTCTGGAATTGGTTGTGATTCAGTTGAGAGCTGCGCGATGGTTGAGGTTTAAGGGTTTAAGAAGACGACGAAGTGAAAATGGGCTGCTTTTGCCCATATTGGGCTTCATGTTTTTCATGCCCAATTCGAGTTTGCAAAGTCATTGTTCTGAACTTCTAATGCTTTGAAATGGAATTTTTCCTACCGGCTAGTGTTACTGCAAAGCCATTGTTCTAATGCTTGCCTGAAATGGTTCGAGTTTGTATCGGGCACGAACCTTCCGACATAGGGAAATGTGGTAAAGATATACAAGTTATTTGAAAAACAAAGAAGGAATATGAATGGAGAAGAATTGTGTGTTCGTAGTCTTAATTATAATGCTCTTAACCACTAGAGCTACAAGTCACCATGGACCGTCTGTAAATATAAATTCTAAAATTTTAACTTGTATATGGAAGAGAGACCCTACATATATTACAACAAACTCCGCAAAACACGCACTTTCCAAGATGATGGGGTTTAAAGAGACTATCAATTTTTTTTTTTTTTCCTATTTCTATTAGTACTTGGAGAGAAAATTAAGAACAGCTAACTGAGCATCATCCTTGCAAATTCTTCATAGCTAACTAGACCGTCACCATCCAAATCAGCCTCTCTGATCATTTGCTCAGCCTCTTCATTGCTCAATCTTTCTCCCAAATTTATCATCACCTGTCTCAACTGCCAAAAGAGAGAGAGAATCAGTGATAATGTTATAGCACAAACACATATAAAAAGGCTGATTCCAAATACAGCGGTGACCATGTTTGTATACATACCTCAGAAGCTGAAATATAACCGTCTTGATCCCTGTCAAATACTTTGAATGCTTCTTTTAGCTCCTCAGCAACGTTTTCCTATAGCATAAGATTTAGCATCTAAGATTACACCAACAGCTCAAGACATACAGATTTCAATTCATTATAACAATACGATGTTGAAATGTATACCTGCATCTTCCTTGCCATGATATTCAAGAACTCTTCAAAATCTATTGTTCCATTTCCATCAGCACTAATCTCACTGATCATGTCATGAACTTCTTCTCTCGTCGGACGTTCATCTAGTGATTGAATCACAGAAGCTAGTTCTTCCAAGGTAATAACCCCTACAAATCAATGCCACTGACTTCAGAAAATGAACATAAAATTGGCCTGATGATAATTCTGCACCGGAGCTTTCAGCCTTTCACTAATTCGATCATATACCAACCAAAGATATTATGTCATCTTAGTTAACAAAATAAGTGGTCCTTCCAGGAAGCAAAACTCAATAGTCTAACAAAGACATTAACAATAACACGACAACATGTTCGGACCCGAAAAGGCTTAAGCTTTCGGGGATACGTTAACAATACATATCAGGCTAAAGCCGAATGACTTCCATCAATCACTTCAATTAAACCCATCAAATTAATAGTTGAATGCTAATTGATACAAGTAAAATAAGAACAAGGCTACATGAACAGGGGAGTAAAGCAGAGAGAACTCACCATCTGAATCTTTGTCAATCAGACAAAAGGCTTCCTGGAACTCAGCAATCTGGCTTTCTGTTAAAGCTTCTGCCATCTTCTTCAAATAAAAAAACTCAGATGAAGACCAAGAAATTTCTGCTCAATTGGGAGAGGAAGTGTACGCTGTGTGTCTGGTTGTCAACACAGAATTGTATGTGATTGAAAAGTTGGAATGAAGTTTGGTGTGATGTTGTCACTTTATAAGTAGGAAAGCAAAGATGCCAAAATTAATTGATATTCTAATTGAAAAAGTCCAGCACGCTGGTGACGATTATTTTTTCCATTCAAAATGAGGAAATTTCTAGAACTGTAGGAATTTTCAATAAACCCTATTGGTCATTTCGTCTGGTCTGACCTTTATTTGTTAAGGTCAAGAAGGGCATGACTTTTATTGTTTTCAGTGTTTTGGAATTGAGGGAACTGGGTTTCAGCTCTGACTTGAGCAGCTTATTTTGCACGGGCTTTTGTTGAAATTTTATGTTCGCAAAATCATAGAGAAATCTTTGCCAGCGACTCAAAAGTATTGTGGAGCCGCATGCGTTTGACAATTATAAGAGCTGGCCAACACGTCGATGTGTTTGACTCACATTGGTGATGACCAGAAGAAGAACATGATGTTGCTTTACTAACGGTAGATAGTGCGAATGCGATCCTTTCAGATCAATGTGACTGCACAAAGATTTGTTGTATTTGTTTCATACAACAAGACAAGCATACTCTTTCACATTTCAGGTTAACACCTACTGAGACTCATTAGGACCCTATGACATCACCAGTGACGGAGGGAGAAATATATATAGCAAACTGCAAAGACCCCCCTAGTAGAAGTCCAAAACACAAAGAACTCCTCCACTTTTGGTTTTATACATCTAAGGACAAAAGTTTACACTTAAGGACATTTCGTCTTTAGTGAGTCTTTTACTTTCCTTAATATTTATCTCTTCCTTTTGTAAAAATAAAAATCGACGGAGCGTAGTGGGCCCATGCTTTTGAATTTGTTTGTCTAAACATTTGCAGGTATAAACTCATCCTCTATACTCGAAGGTAAACAGTTATTTTACTATTCATAATTTCGGTTGTTGACAGACTTGAGTTGATTGCTATTTGCAAAATCACTAGCAAAGAATTGCAAAAGGAAAGAGAAAAATTGAGAAAATTAAAAACCTATAGAGATAGTCTTGATAGAGAATCTCCCAACTATTGGGATATCATCTACAGACTTCAAACCAGAATCTATAAAATAGAACAAGAGATAGATAATCTTTTGTATGTTCTAGAAGAAGAGCAAAAACCTCTTGATTATTTGAGCATTGGTTAGATCCGCAAATCACTGGTATCAAAGCTTGTAAAATAGCTCAAGGAGAACCCCTCCTTAATGGGGACAATGTCAGAATTGTTATTAGAGAAAATAAATTCTCTACTGAAATCTTCTGATGAGAAATATCAGAAGCTGTTACTAGAGGTATCTAGATGTCAGTCGACTCTAGAAAAATTACCTGCTATAATCCACCAATTAGAAAGATTGGAAAACAAACTGGATTATATCAAGGAACTTCCAAAAACGGAAGAAGAAAAACTAACGAGTGTCAGTAGAAAAATCAAAGAACAGCAAAAAACGCTGGATTATATACTGAAGGACAAGAAAGTGCCTACAGTAAAAAAGAAGACTAATGGGTTCAAACCATTAGAGAAACCAGACTCAAATCGTGTTCCAAACATGATTTTTCTGGAACCATCTACTAGTCAGACTAGTATCCGGTATGAAAACCCGGAGAAAAGAGATGTCAAGATGATGAGCATCTTCGGAAAAAAGAAAGGAGTACAGCTCCTAAATTCTGAAGAATTTGAATACAATGAAATCGAGCACGAGGTAAAAAAAGCCTCAATTCCAAAGCTAGATTTCAAACAGATCTACAGACGGGGAATGTTTGACCTGATGGACAGCCATCATTTCAAGGTACTTGAATTCACAACCCCCTCAACATCGGGAGAGACAGATCTCTTGATGATCACTCCAGCTGAAGTTGCCAGAGCACAAGCAAAGAAGTATCAATTTATGCATATTGGAGCAGTCCAAGTAGGCATAAAGCTTTTGGCAAGAGAAGGTATCAACTGCTCAGTCCTATGCGTCCTGCAAGATAATAGACTGACAGACTTTCAAGCCAGTTTGCTGGGAACTCTGGAAGCATCTTTGTGCAACCAAGTGGCATATTTCAACTGCTTCCCAAACTTCTCAACTAGCTTGAAGGATGCAGCCCACTGTCTCCGACTGAGAGTCAAGACAGATGGCATATCCATGAAAGAAGATATGCAAGAATTGGCGATAGTATACAGAATATACTACAAACTGATGAGCACCACAGTAGAGCCGAAGACACGGATTTCCAACATCCCTGGTCTCACTACTGGGTTCCTCACCAGCCAGAAAAACCATTCACAACAGATTCACAAGGTTGCTTGGAATGAAGTAACTTTTCCTATTGAATGGAAATTATCCGGTCCAAAGCTACCAGCAGAAAGTGCAAAAGCAAAAATCTACGAGAGTAGAAGAACTGGAGAAATCAGCCTCAACTTCGACAACCACAGGAAAAGTGATGTCGGTCCTGAGAAGCTCAGGATAAATAACAACCTTCTGAGAAGAAGCTATAGCACTAGAGAAGCTAGTATCAGTGGAACAAAATCCACCATAGAAGAGCCAATATCAGAAGAAGACCTGGAAGCTGATCTAAACAGACCAGTCCACATGTTCAGAGCTGAGAGGCTCTATGATCTTTATGAAGAAGCTGAGAATTGCGAAAGTCCTGAACGATTAGAAAAACTAATCGAAGAAATGAAAGAATTCAAAATCAGAAAGACGAGAAAAGTCTTTCCTTATCAAGATGTTGAAATGGAA
>LYNE01002221.1:23676-39668 GCA_001662545.1 Rosa x damascena | reverse complement strand
TCTCAACACACAAGTCTAGCCTCGGTTTTCGCAATCAGCAATTATCAAGTACGTAAACACAAATATCACGAGGCGTCGACTAATGAACAACCAAAAACATACTTGCAGGCAACATAATTTTATACTAGAGCATTCCACATATAGAAAAGCCTCTAACAAGGAAGGGACAGCTCACCCTACCTGGAATTAGAGTGCTCGCCCAAACTTAGCTTCGCTTCCGACCCTCGATACTTCTTCCAATTACATGTGTACAGGCTCGAGTCCTTTATAATAAAATTAAACCAATAAGTAACTTGACTTCATTATAACTCAACCGAGCAACTAAAGCATTTACTTAATTTCCTTATAGTCTATAGGATTATCCTTTAATATAAAAATCTACTATCCATTCCCAAACAATCCAAATGATATGGCATTTGAACCATTTAGGATATGGTGATCATGCTTAACACTTGTGTTCTGTAAGCATAGTTTGGTCCACCTCATTTGACCTTTCTTTGTTTAGCATTCTTTTGATAAGAAGACAAAGCATAACTTACCATTGCCGAAAGATTTTGTTTACTATGTTCATTCCGGGATATGATAACTCAGATAATACTTTAATTGTATTTGTTTCATTAACTTTAATACAATAACTTAATTATATGAAATCCACCATTTTCATTTCCGAATACCACTCAACATTAATAATTACTCAAGCTCCTTATTTTCTTTCACAGCAACCAATTACCTTACAATATGTCAAATTCAAACTCCGTCATCATTTTAACTAACAACATTAATCTTCTCCACACATTTAGCCATTGCATGCTTGTCCACATTTAAGCTAATTTTTCAACAATCAATCACTCAAAGGAGCATTAACCATTTAAGCAGCATACCAACTTTTCATTCCATTCGATAACAACCACTAGGATTTTACAATCACCACACCAAAACCCACGGTTTGATAGGGACCAACACTTACCATTTCTTCTTTTCCAAACGGAGATTTGAGTCACCATAGCTGCATTCCCATCATCTTTACTCGAATTCCTAGCAAGCAGGACAAGCTTAATAATCCAATCATTAACCAAATTCATAACCAACGCAGAGTTCGTGACCCTTACCTCAATCCATTTTCAATGGAAACTGACCCAACACTTCTCTTCTCCAAAATCTTCAAAACGCAGATTCCTCAAACCTCAAGTCTCCATCTCCACAACAGAACAACAACTTATTTAATTAATCTCAAAGTCCAAACAACAATTAAACTCACGATTCAAAAGCTTGGTTGCTTACCCTATATCGGTTCGGTCGAAACCACAACCACTCCATAACATACTTCTCCTTGCAGTCCTTGTGGATTCTTCATCATCCCATCAAGACTGAAATCAAAACCAAGATCAGAAGCTCCCCTTTCATTCAATTTCCATCCTCCAAGTCCAAGATTCAAGAACAACCACCAAAAGAATTGAACATCAATATTCACTACTTTGGAGCTGAAATTCAACCAAATAACGAAAGGGGCTTCAAGTATGGCTTACCAGAACGATAGAACTAAGCCGGCAAGGTTCACAGCGGCGCGTGAGGCGCGTGCAGCGTCTTCGGAGATCGAAACCATGGGGTTTTGGATAACAGATAGGCTGTGATACCATTTATGGTGGTGGTTTGATCTAAGTCGGACTGGAAGTTGGAGGATAGAGATATGCAAAGCCACGGGCTCTGGCGTTGCGCGTTCGGCCTCGTTCGACGTCGGCTAGTGTCGGGGCTTTGAGGGATTATGACCGGCATGTCTAGATCGATTGGTGGGACGATACGCTCAGATGATGGCCAGAAGTGGAAGCTTTGGCTGGGTAACACGGCGGAGCTGTGGTGGTCGTCGATGGAGGTGAACGACGATGCTTGGTGGTGATGTCGGTTGGGCTTTGGTCTGATTTGTACTCTGGATCGATTGGTGGAGGTGGTGTGTTGAGATGGTGGCCGGAGCTGGAGTTTTCCGGTGATGGCAGAGAGGATGAGAGAGAGAGGTCGGGGTTGATGCATGGCTTCAATTTCTCTTGGGTTTGGATCAGATTAAGGTACTACATTGATGGGTGGCGGTTTTACGAGATAGTGACCGGAGATGGTGGCTTCCGGCGCTTGCAGAGGGAAGAAGAAGAAAGAGGGGACAAGAGGTCGGGAGAGAGAGAGAAGGGAGGACGCGGCTGCAAGGGAGGAAGGAGAAAAATGAGGCTAGGGTTTTCACAATTTCCTATTTATACTAATGTGAGCGAAATACCCATTTTGCCCTTGCGACGAATTACGAAACCCTTCTAGCTAATTGCTTTCGGTTTGATGCTCGTAACTTTTCTTTTATTCGTTTTTCGTCGGAAACTTCCTAAGTTAATTCTTGACTTCGTACTAGGCCCAAAACTCAATTTTGTAAAAACTCAAAATCCAAAACTTTGTTACAACTCGATTTATCGTCTTCGAAAATTCAACAAACTGTCGCCTCACTAAACTTCTGTAACCTTCTGGGCCCAAAACGAAGGACTCTGGCCCAAACTTACATTATAAGGTCCAAATCGAAGTCTCGACACCGAATTGATCTCCAAGGTCAATTTCTTCACTTAAATCACCTTGCGAAAATCTTATTGGCGAAAATTACCTTCAAAAAAATTAAATAAAATTTTCGGGGGCTCACAATAGTAGCTTTTGTTATCTCATTGGAGGTTGCCGGAAATCTTACTAGAGTAGCTTTTTGTTGCTAGTGACAATAGTTTTTGTTGCTAGTGATAGTAGCTTTTGTGACCTCGTCAGAGATTGTCGGAAATTTCATCATAATAGCTTTTGTTGCTAGCTACAATAGCTTTTTATGTCAGTGACAGTAGCTTTTATGGTCGCCGGAGTTCGCCGGAAATCCGCCGGAGTTCTTCGGAAACCAGTCGGAAGTTGGCCGGAGACCCGCCAGAGTTGACCGGAGGCCTCGCCAGAGAGGAGAGAGAGAATGAATGTTGATTTTGTAGTCTAGTGGCATTTATATAAATATTTTGATTTTTAATATCCAAAATATAACATCTTTTTTAATCTAGTGGCCTTATAAAGGAAAAAACTAGTTGGTGGCCTTATGGCTAAAAAAACATTCTAAGATGCACTTATATGTAATTAACCCTACTATTAACATGAATACATGATAGAACATCAATACATCATAATCCTACCAATGAACGAAATCATGAATTCAATTCACACTGTTCTCAATAGGAAATATGCAAGAACAGAGGAGAAGAAAAACAATAAAAAAAAAAAAACAAACAAACAAACAAATTAATCAACCTGAGTCACAATCACACAATAGATAACTAAAATTCCATATGAATTTCGTTATCATAGATGCTGGACGGATCAACAAAGAGATATTGATATCTGGGGTTTGAGAAACGAAGTTATCACAGCAAGCCAGCAATATCAATTGGTTATTGACTTTGAGTGCTTTGATAGTTGAGTTTTGATCATACATGCTGAATGGGGTGCACAAGAAGCTTTGTACTCTCTTCTTTCTTGTTTTGTCAATTGTTTTGTGGGTATTGTGATTTGTCGACCTGCTGATATATTTACTCCAGCCATCATATGTTTTTGTGGGCTGTGGATTGTGGGATATATATATATATATATGGGCGGGTTCTAGAGAGGACGTCCATACTTTCGCTAAAGTGAGCTTTCAGGCTGCGACGAAGCGGCGGGGCTTGCCGGAAGGAGGCCAAAGGTATCCCAGACCTCTTATGAGCAGTGATCGAGGTAGGAGAAGATCGAGGTTGCAGGTTCTGGGCAGCGACCTCACCTACAACTGCAACGTTCTGGGCAGCACTGCAACCTGGTCGCCGGCTACTCCACCCGACTGCAGACTGGTTCGTCAAACCCCTGGCCTTCGTCCAGCAAGCTCTGCTGCCCAGTCGCCACCTGAAAGCTGCTGCAGCAGCGCCGTCCGCACTTTAGATAAAGTGCGGACGTCCTCTTCAGAACGCCCTGCTATATATATATATATATATATATAGGGTTAAGTACTATTTACTCCCTGACCTTTTACTTAAAAAACACTTCAGTCCATGTTTTTCTAATTTCATACGTTTACTCCTTATACTCTTAATTTTAGACCAATAGGCCCATTCTGTTACTCTCTGTCCAAAAATTCTGTTAAATCACTGACGTGGCAATTTTTTCAATGTAAAATCCCTACTATACCCTCATTTATTCTTTTTTTTTAATTAATTTATTTTATATTTTATTATTATTATTATTATTTTTTTTCCCTGTTGTTTACATCTTCTTCTAGCTCTCTCTCTCTCTCTCTCTCTCTCTCTCTCTCTCTCTCTCACACNNTCCTTCATCTGCTCAATCTTCATCACTTCCTCTTCCGACAAACCCCTCTCTGCCACCCTCGAACCCAATTCCCTCAAATCCCCCAATCCCCTAACCATAACCACCAAGCTCGCCATCATCCCCGTCTTCTCCTTCAACAGCAACAAGGTTGGCGAGACCTTCTTTCTTCTTTCAGTCTCTGTCCGGCGACAATACAACGGCACACCAGTGCCGTTCGAATCCTCTCTTCATCGTCAACCTCGTGGTGGCCTTGGGTCTGAAATTGGACGAGTTTCAAGTCACGTACAGCTCTAAGATCTCAGTTTGCTTGATTTGACTTCTGGGTTTGCTTAATTTGCTTTAATTTCATTTAATTGTAGTGTTCTGTGCTAGAATTCTATCCCTTGCCAAGAATTTGTCTGATCAAGGAGGCTAGGAGAAGGGAGATGTGGGTTATGAAGCAGAGGTGAGAGTAGGAGCCTATGAATGAAGTGAGAAGGGACGTTCCGGAAATCATGAGATACGCCATACCCATTGAAGTTGGGGGTATTCAGAGGAGGATAGTAGGGACTAGAGATGTGACAGAGAGAATGAAGAGGATGAAATTCAAGCATGCCAGGAGGAGATTTGGGAAGGAACAAGAGCTCCTAAGATTGGATTTCGGAGGAAGACATTTTCTAGGTTTCGAGTTTGAATTGCTTCAGAATCTGAAATGTGTTTTTGGTTTGAAAGTGAGATGTGTGTTTGATTTGAGTGGTCAAGGTTTGATCTTGGTTAGAAAGGTTATCTGATTGGGTCAATTCTAGAATTAGAATTTTTTGTTCGTTGATTTTGGAAGTTTAATTTGAAGTTTCGGGTTTTGAAGGAGAAGGGAAAGGTTGTGGAGGAGACGGAGGGGGTTGTGCTAAGGTTGCTAGAGGAGTGATAGCCGGAAGAAGAAGAAGAAGAAGAAGAGATTAAGAAAAAGAAGAGTAAGGTTAGAATAGACATTTTGGTGTGGAAAAATGGCCACGTCATCTATTTAACGGAGACTTCAGACGCAGAGTAACAGAATGGACCTATTGATCTAAAAATTGAGAGTACATGGAGTAAACGTGTGAAATTAGAAGGACAGAGACTTAAGTATTTTTTGGATAAAAGTTCAGGGAGTAAACAATATTTAACCCATATATATATATATATATATATTGTTAACATTGCTGGTTGATGGGAGCAAATCGTATAGTTGTGAGACAAGTGTCATAATCTCAATGGGGGTAGTGGCCCCCACTCGTCCTGAATTGCCTCCGCCACTGGACATCACATCACCATTTTGAGGTTGGTATGATTAATTAGATCGGTTGTTTGGGATCCTTGAAGAAATGTCTTGGCTCATGCTCTTGGAGAAGAGACATACAAGAAAGAAATGAAGAGTGAATAATGATTCTAGATTTGCCTCAATCCAATCCTGTTGAGCTACTTAGTTGATTCTCCACTTATTTGTGCTCAAGTGTCAATAGAACATGTATATTTCTCTTATTAGTCTTCATTATTAGATTTAGATCCAATAGTAGTTGACATAGTTAAGTATGTAATTTATTACGTGAATATGACATTACTTCAATTATAATTGGCATTAGAACTTGGAATGTGTTTGCTTGACTAGAATGACATTGAGAATTAATAGGAGAGAAAACGAATGGTGAAAAATAAAAAAGAAGCAAACATGAATCATTTTTTTTTTATCAAATAAGAACTTCATTGACTATGAATCAATTACAATGAGTTGTGGAAAGACTGTAAGCAACCACCAAAATGATGAAATGCTCAAAGTTTCCCATACTAGACTTCACACTGAAAGTCCATACTGACACACTAATGGAGCCACTCAGGCCCCGACTCCAAACAAAGAAAAGGCTAACTAATTTTTAAGGCTTCCTTTGCTAGCCGGTGAGCAATTCCATTGCCTTCCCGTTTCACAAAGTGCCCACTACAAAAACTAAAAGACTGAACTAACAACTTAACTTCATCCAAAATGTGTCCTTCAAGACTCAAATCATCAAGACTATTATTGATACTACTAATGACTGAAAGAGCATCACCTTCCACCTCCAGGTTAAGGAAGCCCACGTGCAACGCAAACTGTAAACCATGCAACAATGCCAAGGCTTCCACCGATCTTGGAGGAAGATTACCAACTTGTGGTACCGCCATCGTGCCTTTCAACTCTCCACGACAGTCTTGAAAAACCACCCCCAGCACACTGAGACTGTTCTTCATATCACAGGCTCCGTCGAAATTCATCTTGATACAGTCAACAGAAGGAGGTTGCCATAGCATCAGGGACCGGACTTTTCTCCCCATGTCTGTGTAGATTTCGGTTACGCCAAAGCCACCATGAGATATAACAAAATTTAGTTAGCTCAGGTACAGAGGCAGCAGAGTAAACATGATGTAGAAGGTCAAGGAAGGATGGTTCCTACCAACTTTTACGGACCCCACAAAGAAAAGACTCTTTCCAGACTGCTTTTGCTCTAGGACACTCCCAAAATATGTGAATCACCGACTCCATAAAGTTCCCACACTGCCAACAACTTGGATATTCAAGAATTTTCCTAACTTTCAGATTTAGACCACATGGTAGGTAGTTGTGTGCAGCCCTCCACATGAAGACTTTGACTTTGTGGGGTAGATTGAGACTCCATAGTTTATTCCACAAAGACTTTTTGCCATTATGACTAGAACCAACTACTGTCCCATTTTTTCGAAATTGCAAATCTCTAGCCACCCAATATCCTGATTTCACACTAAAAACACCAGGCTTGGTAAAATGCCAAACAAGCTTGTTAGGTACAGTTCTCAATCCAAGAGGCATACTAAGAATCATATCAGCTTCATGAGGCAGGAAAATAGATTGCACAAGAGGCACATTCCATGCTCCCGAGGCCGTGAACAAACTGTCCACCTTCTGATGGACTGGGATTGGAACCGGACTTACCACCTTAAAACCAATTGGACAAGGCAACCACCGATCCTTCACTACACTTACTCTTGCTCCATTCCCAATTCGCCAACGAGTACCATTATCAATCACTTATTTGCCCCATAATAGACTTCTCCATATAGCTGAAGGTGTGAGACCCAACGAAGCATCTAAAAAGCAAGAATTTGGGAAGTATTTAGCTTGAAGTAATTGGCTTACCAAAGAATGTTTACCCCAAAAAATCCTCCAAACCGTTTTTGCTAGCATGGCTTGATTAAAGGCCCTCAAATCTCTAAAGCCAAGACCCCTCTCCTCCTTTCTTTTGCAAAGCTTGTCCCAAATACACCAATGGATTCCTCGCGTCTCGCCTCCTTTTCCCCACCAAACCCTACTCACTTTTGATTGAAACTTCTTGCAAACTCCAATAGGCAACTGGAACACACTCATTGAATAAGTGGGAATTGCTTGAGCAACTGCTTTAATCAATTCAAGCATACCCACTTTTGAGAGGAATTTCCCTTGCCAACCTTGGAGATGAAAATCAAGCCGCTCATTTAACTTCTTGAATACTTCTTTCTTATTCCTTCCTATAGTAGTAGGGAGCCCCATATACATTTCATGAAATTCAACGATCGGGACATTCAATACATCTTTAACTTCATTCATCACTTGACTATCAACATTTGGACCAAAAGACAAAGTTGATTTCTGAAAATTGATGCGTTGGCCTGCTGTAGACTCATAAAGAAGCAAACACTACTTTAAAAATACACTCTCCTGGGTTGTAGCATTGACAAAAAGAAGGCTATCGTCTGCAAAAAGAAAATGTGAAATAGAAGGTGTTGTAGGCGTTGCTTTAACTCCTCTTATCAACCCAGAAGAGTCAGCATGATGTAATAATGCCGAAAGGCCTTCAGAAATAAACAGGAACAGGTAGGGTGACAATGGGTCACCCTGCCTAATACCCCTTGTAGGCTTGAAA
The DNA here is from genome assembly GCA_001662545.1 of Rosa x damascena. Taxonomy (NCBI): domain Eukaryota; kingdom Viridiplantae; phylum Streptophyta; class Magnoliopsida; order Rosales; family Rosaceae; genus Rosa; species Rosa x damascena. Next base: position 31,404 of record LYNE01002221.1, on the reverse strand, counting down.
TTACCAATTTTGGTTGACCTTTCCATAACACTGACTTCCCATACCATAGCTAGATGTATCATGATACGGTGTTGTAATAGCCACGTTATCAGAAATACAATTCCGGTCAACTGTCACAACTTTCATTTGGGAATCAAGTTCCCTTAACCTCAACAACGTGCCCACGGTAACCCTTATAGGCATCCTGGCGAATCTTTACTGTAGTCCTAACCAATCCATCATGCCCTCTTCCACCTCTATTTCTTCCCCCAAAGTTATTAGGAGGGCCTCCTCTAGGAAACCTCCTGGGGGACTGGGGAATAAGAGGAGGAGCTCGAAGATGATCAAATCTAGAGTAGGAGTCACTATATATTTCTATCACCATTGGCACGTGATCCTCCCACAACACGACAATAATGTGACTTAACACAGATAAAGCCCGCATCATGCTCTATGTGATGGCGATCATAAATGAATAAGACTCCTCTGTATATGTGTTCCACGGAACCTTGTTTACCGTTGGAAGGACCTTCAATGACCCTCACAACATCTATCTTTCACAGATATTGTGTTCTTAAAACAATCTTCAACACTAAGCTTTTTCTCAATCTTGCATTTGATCTCTCTTAATAGTTTGAGAAGGACAACCTCAGGTCTCTCAGGAACTCCCTTAAGGACTTGACATGCTTCAGTTTCAACAATTATAATGACACCAAAGCTATTATTATCCAGTAGCACAATTTTGGTAATACCAGATGTCACCTTAGAACTCTCCATAACATCATCAGCAAACACACGGAGATGTTCCTTAGTTGTATCAGATAAAATGATGAGCACATGCTGATCGACCTTGACAACCATACCAGTTGCACCTTCTTGAGTACCAGATACAACCTTCACATGATTCCCAGGTTCAAAGTACTTGCAAAGTTCTTTTTCATTTATGGCAAGATCGAGTTTTTGGGAGGTCTTTCATGTCGGGTCTGATATATATACACAGTCCCTTCCTCAACTTTCTCAACCCGCCCTTTCAAGTTTTTTAGGTCTCCCTTGATGACAATGACTGCATCACCCTTCAGTCCTTCACAAAGTGTCCTTTCTTTCTGTTTGAAAATAAAGTTGACAGACTTGTAACCAAAAAAAATAAATAAATAAAGTTGACAGACTGGCAACATCACCTTCCCCATTCTCCCCAGGTTTCCGAAATTTTTCCAGTTCATCAAAAGTGGGATGTATGTTTTGAGAACTAGCTAGCTAATTGATTTCATTGATACTATTTTATACAAGAAACCATCTTTAAACATCATTTTCTCAATGTTTTCAAAGTAGTCACCCGTCATTGGATCTCGTTTACTCTCCACATGAATATGCAGTTCTCTAGCTTCATCAATATTCATAAAACGTGGCGGAGGCACTAACGCTTTCTTTTCCACAACTTCTCTGTCCTTCAGTTTATTTGCGAGAGCTTGTAAATCAATTCTTTACCAATCGCACATTTCACCATCCACAACTTTGGCTCCAAAAACAGAAGGTAAAAGAGCTTGTTGATCCACATCAGTGGTCTCCTCAGTATCTTCTGTATGATGTTGCTTTGCATATCTTGCTTGCCTGATCGAATTCTTCTTTCCAGAGCCTCAACATCTTCTTGCTCTTGGTCATCCATCAATTGGCGCGATGATGCACCCTTCTACCATCACCCTCCTCAGGTATATCAGCTCTGGAATCAATAATAAAGTCGTCCTCGCCCTCATCCTCCTCATCCGAACCCACCACCGCTTCGAGATCAAGAATATCCGCACCGGAGGGCCTCTTTTTGCTCTTCTTACGACTCCCACCGCCACCGCCACAATAGGCACCATAATCCTCATCCTCGTCGTCCTCCTCGTCCACGTCGTCAATGAAGCTCGATCTCCTCCGCTTCTGACTGGACCTCCGCCCTCCTAGCTCGTTCCTCCTCCTCCTTTTCGTTGTCGACGTCGTCTAGACCTTGGTCCGGGTCGTACTCGTCCTCGTCCTCGTCTCTGTGACGGGGCATGGTTCAATTTGGGGTTCTAGAGTTTTGCGAAGAGAGTAGAGTGGTGCTTGTGCAAGTGGAGATTGCGAAATTCTACCCATGGGAGGGGATCTCTCTTTGTTCGAGTCTGTGACAGGTAAACACGATTTAAAACTTGAAAGAGAATGAAAATAATTTAGAAATTGCTAAACACACCTTCAAAGTGAACGGGCCACAATCGCCATGTATTGCACAGCCAGCATAACAGACATTCACCATTGGAGTGTGTTTGCTTGACTAGAATTCTAGAATGGGAATGGGAATGAGATTCCGAGAGAAAAAGAGACGATACTATTTGTTTGTTTAGGGAGGGAACTGGTGTCACTTTTACCACAAAGGGCAAAAAGGCGCGTCGGTAACTAAATACAAACCTACTATCCGAGTCGGTTAAGAACCAAAGCGCCGGTACAATATTCTTCACACGTGGCGAACAATAAGTCGATAAGCATACGGATGTACCGCAATAGCAAGCTCTGCGCACCACCTAATCAGCCCTAACCCCCAAGATAGTTAAAACCTCTTTTTCTCTCACTCGCTCGGAAGCCATCGTCTCTCTCTCTCTCTCTCTCTCTCTCTCTCACTCTCATCCCTCGCTCGCCACCGCCGTATCTGCGTCCTCCGAATCCGGGTCCGACCCGACCCGAACTCCAAGGTAAGCTTCAATTTCCTTGCGCTAGCTTTTGCACTAAGATCAAGTTCCTGAAAGCCACAAACTATACACTTGGCTATACTCCAGTAACGCAGCTCAAGCAAATTGATCGAATCCCTAGATTGGAATAGTTTAGGATTTTGCATAATACCGAAACGACACCGTTTAATAGTTTTCGCTGCTCGATTCCGATTCGAGTGGATAGGGAGGAAGAAATGTGGTTTAGGGTTTATGTTCAGTGAGTTTATTTGATTTTTACATCAAGTTTTGGTTGAAAGTAGATTACTAATGCAAGTTTGATATCTGGAGGATTAACATCCCTTGTTCATCTGATATACAATTGTTGAGCAGGGTGGATTTTTTGAAGTCGAGATTTCGATACAACTCTGTTCCATATATATATGAAACACTCATATTGTCAATGTAGATTATTAAATGGCTGTGTGTATTACATTGTTATGTGTTTGTTTACTTTTGGCTTTGGTGTCTGTGAAATAGGAGGAAGATATGAGCAAGAAAGCGAACCCCAGTGTCTTCTTAGATGTATCCATTGATGGGGCCCCGACGGAAAGAATTGTGATCGAGGTATGTAGAGAGCGGTGACATTTCTTGTTCAATTGAAACTTGAGCTTGCTTTCTTTAGCTTAGGAGGAAAAACATGCTTGTTTGAATGTGCAGCTTTTTGAGGATGTTGTGCCTAAGACAGCAGAAAATTTTAGGGCTCTCTGTACAGGTATTTGATTTTCAATTCTTATTATGCTTTATAATTATTTGATTGCCATCTATGCTTCAAAATGTTTTTGATTCCTTGAAAATTTGAGGAGGTGGATGTGGTTTTGATATGGACTTATCTGGAGAAAAATATATAAATAAATAAGATGTAGGATTTCTGAGCATTACATGGATCAGTTTTGTACCCCTCTATACTGATAGTTTCATTGGAATAGTAATTGTCGGTATGACTATCCATGGTTATAGTATTTGATTTCAAAACTTTTGTTTTTTTGTTTTTTTGGCCATGATATATCTGTATTCTATGTTAGTCCTATTTCTAAGTGTGACAATCCTATGTTTATAGGTGAGAAGGGCATTGGAAAGTCTACAGGCAAACCTCTTCACTACAAAGGAACGCAATTTCATCGAATTATAAAAGGATTTATGGCCCAAGTATGTTTCTTTTCTATTGGTGGAATTGTTTGCGTTATCATTGATCATACAGTTAGTCCTTGTTTATAATAGATGTAATCTCAGATTGTTGTATACATTCGTACACTAAAAAAGTTGGGCCACTTTTGTTGCTATGTCTTAACTATCTCCAAAACCACTCAACTCTTTCTTTCCGAGAGGACTATCTGCTCTATTAGCACAGGCAAATGTGTCTTATGGAGTTAGGAAGCACATAAATGGTGATTTGATAAGCTGCATTTTCTTTTTCTTTTCCAAAAAGCTCCCTGGCCAGGACTATGGACTTCCTGACTGACCATTTTCTTCTCTTACACGGCTGGTCTTTATGATTTGAATACATATTCTTCTGTCTTAAAGCCCGCTTCAAACTCCTAAAAGCTAGAACCAAGAGTTGCAGCTCTATATGATAGTTGAAATGAGTTGCTCTTTTAAATTTCCATGGCCAGGACTTTGGAGTGACCATTTTCTTTCACATGGTTTTTTGGTATGTTTTATGCATTGGCTTTATAATATGAAGACTTAACCTTCAGTTACATAGCTTGCTTAAAAATGTTTAAAAGCTAGATTAATACTTGTGATTTAACTGGTAGATGTGGGGATGATAACATTCTGATATTAGAGAACAATATCTAGTTATTGCCTCGCTACAATTTAGAGCTATTAATTTTATTTATCTTGTAAGTATTAACTACTTGTGGACTTCTTTCTCTATACAGGGTGGTGATTTTTCGAAGGGGAACGGTATGATTTCTTCTGTAAATTAACTTACTTTATTTGATGACCACAAATTCTCCATTTGACTTCTAAATTTATCGTCAAGAATTCTAAGGATCAATCTTTGATTGGTGTGCAGGAACTGGCGGAGAAAGTATTTATGGAGGAAAGTTTGCAGGTGGGTTCATTGTGTATTGTCTGCACACTTGCATGTTTCATAATTTCAGTTAAGTTCATGGTTTTTATTTGATTGCAGATGAAAATTTTAAATTGAAGCATGATAGACCCGGCCTTCTGTCTATGGCAAATGGCGGTCCAAATACAAATGGGTCTCAGTTCTTTATAATTTTCAATCCTACACCACATCTTAACGGGTAATTCGAATTTGCTTATTTTATGCCTAGTTAACCTAACATGAGCTATAAAGTGAGTTTTCAAATGATTTAAACTCATCGGCTGCGTTCTACTTCATCTTCTTTATAGGAAACATGTTGTTTTTGGAAAGGTTACAAAGGGAATAGATGTAGTTCAGAAAATTGAGAAAGCTGGAACAGATCAAGGAAACCCTTCGCAACTGGTGAAAATTGTAGACTGTGGTGAAGTTGAGAATAGTAAAATCACCAGTGCAACAGAGAAAGAGAAAGGTAATTCAATTGTATATATAAGATGCAAGAATTCTCTGGCCAATACATATTGTATGTAGCAGAGCATGCTTATAATGGATAAGGTTTTATTTCAGGGAAAAAGAGGAAATCAGTGAAGATTTCATCATCTGACGATAGTTCTGATGAGGAAGTGAGAGGAAGGCGTAAAAAATCTCTGAAGGAAAAAAGGAAGAGAAGAAAGAGATATTCTTCGTCTGATTCCTCAGACATGTCAGATTCTTATTCTTCAGATTCAGATTCACATTCAGATTCATCTGACTCAAGTTTGCTTAGTGATGAAAGGCGTAGGAAGAGAAAAGCCGTTAAAAGAGATAAGCATTACCGTTCAAGGAAAAGAAGAGATGGAAAAAAAGAGAGGAAGAGAGGCCGACATGCCAAACAATCAAGGCGCAAGTCAAAACGGTATGGGTTCTAGACTTCTAGTTATGTTGAAAATATGTTTGCTCTGTTTTCTGCCATTTTCTCCTTGAATGCTCCATAGAATTTTGATTTATGAACTGGTTTTCAGGAGGTCAGAAAGTTCAAGTGATACTGAAAGTGAGAGTACTAGAAGCAGCGCCAGCAGTTCTGATGATGATAAAGATGGTCATCGCGTTTCTTCTCGTAAAAATGGCAATTTAAAGAAGGCAGAAAATAAACTTCCAAGAAATCTTGGTATGTCATCGATTTCTCTGGAAGATTACCTCTGTTACCTAATAGCCTATGTGGTTTATTTATGGCATATATTCCCTTTTTGGCTTATTTGCACTTGGCTCAAGAAATGAAGACTATAGGTTCAGTTAACATATTCCTTCATTTTGTAATGCAATGTGAACTCATGGTCTGTTCTGCTGTTGCAGATGTGGGAAAGCAATCCCCACAAGGAGGGAAAAAATCTATTGAACAGAGGAAGAATCTTGATAGAAAGAAAATTGGGGACAACTCATCAGAGGAAGAAGGTGAATTTTCTCCAAAGAATGGTGTTCATGTAACTAACGGGCATAATGCAGAAGCTAAAACTGCTAATCAACAGTCCTACTCAGATGACTCGAGCAAGTCCAGGTTTTTACCATTGATACCACCAGCATATCTTTTTAACGTTTATATTGATTTTTTTTTTTTTTTTTTCATTTTAGGGACTTATATAACCATGTTTGGGATAAATACTTTTTGATTGCCTCACAATATTACTCTCCATATTCGATCAGCAGAAGTCCATCACGCAGTGCAAGTCCTAAGAGGATTACTGGCAGAAGTCCACCAAGAAATTCTCTCGAGCAAAAGAGAGGAAGGCCTTCTAGGAGTCCATTGGGTAGTCCTGTCCGGAAAGCTCCTGAACCTTCTACTTCAAACCACGAACAGGGTTTGTCAAGAAGCACTTCTCCAAATGGCACTCCCAAGCGCATTAGGAAAGGACGTGGTTTCACTGATCAGTATGCCTTTGCACGTCGCTACCGTACTCCATCTCCAGATCGTTCACGGGGTAACTCTTACCGTTATGGTGGAAGAGACCTTTATAGAAGTAACCGTGATAGGTAATTTCGGCATCATGTGACGGAATTAAGAGTAAGCAATGCATGGGGTCAAAATTTATTCATCTTTTTGTTTGTTCATGTAGGTACTCAAGCTACCGAAATTATTCTGAGCGCTCACAACCTCGACGTTTCCGGAGCCCACCAAGAGGCAGGAGTCCTCCTCCCAGGTTCTCTCTCTCTCCAAAAAATTGAAGTGTGCTATTAGGAAACTTTGTGGTATCATTTGAATTTGTAAAATTGTTAAAATGCTTCTAACTCGGAAGCATTTGTCCTATTCATTAAAAAATGAAGGACACTGGCAGTTTTAGCTTCTGTTGAGGGACCTATTATAACATGGATGCATCAATAGGATATCCATTTTACTTGTTTCCGTTGAGGAACCTTTAATTTTGATGACTACAGAACTGTACATTATACTCATTTTGGATGGGTAACGTCACATATTTACAGGAACAGAGGGAAGAAACATTTGACTTGGCAACTTTAACATATTAATTACCGAGATTTTAGTTTTGCTGAGTTATGACTTATTAGCGTTGATTATTTTTTATTTTTTAACTTTTTGTGTGAATTCTGTTTGTGTTTCTGGCATAGAGTGACCCATGGATGCATCCCATTGATTTGTTTCTGTTATATAGATCTCGAAGCCAGAGAAGTCGAAGTAGGAGCATATCTCGGAGCCCTGGTGGATATCGTGGCCGGTATAGGGACCGCAGTCGCAGCCGTAGTCGTAGTCCAGCAGATCGACCTCCTATAAGTGACAGATTAAAATCTCGCCTTGGACCTCGCATTGGTGATCAGCATTCTCCAGACAGAGGTAGGGCTAAGTCCAGGTCGAGAAGCCGAGGGGTATCTCATTCCAGATCTCCCGATGCTACACCTAAGCGTCGTAACAGGACGACTAGGTCTCCCAGTAGGTCAAGATCAAGCTCTCCAGCTGAACAAAGGGGGTTGGTCTCATATGACGAT
>LYNE01002221.1:0-16747 GCA_001662545.1 Rosa x damascena | reverse complement strand
TCACATTAAAATTGCAGATTTTATTCTCTAATTTCAGCCAACATATCTTGAGGGAATTAAGGAACGAATCTGGACTTGTTTTGAGCTTTTTCTTGTTGCACAATCCCATGAAACTCTCCCAAGATTTTCTCAACGTAATCTCCTTGATTATCACCTTGATTTTCACATTATCTCCATCACTTCCCATGCAAAAATCAGATTTAATCTCCCATAATATCTCTCACGTCATCTTCAAGCCATGTGTTCTCCTAATACCTTCAAGTTTCCTAGCCTCATCAGGATTCCTGCGTTGACTGGGATTCCTAGTTGGACCAGGAAAACTCAATTTCCTCATTTCTGCATCTTTTAGCTCATTTCCTGCGTTTGAAGTTCATTTCTACCTAAATACAACAAAGTAAGTTAGAAATGACATTGTTAAAGGGATAACTAAGTAAAATGTAAGGAAAATGATACTAAAAACATAGAAAATATTACTCCGATCAAATTTCAGTTGAGCCAATAGTCGAATTTATAGCATGCAGAACCATATATCAACTGACTGTCATGGTCCCTAATCACCACTCCTAGACCAGAGGAGGACGGCAACTTCCATGCTGTATCACAATTGATTTTGTGAAAACCCATAAGTGGAGGACTCCATTTGGGCTGAGGGGGAGGGGGATCAACTATCTCTAAACGAGTCTGAGGCTTCGGAATATTGGCTGCCCAAAATTCAGTTGCGAGATTCAGACAGCGTTCCAGAGTGAGGCAAGGGGAAGGCATCTTATGCTGGTACACCGATTCGCATCTTGTTTTCCAGATTGTCCAACAAATGAAACTGATCATAGTAAGCATTTTCTTTTTTTCAGCAATTGTACTAATTGAACTAGAGCATGATTGCAACCAATCGAAAGTAGTGGTCTCTTGTTTGTTGATTCTGAAACACAAGGGGGAGCCAAACCACACTAGCTCCACCCACTTACACAAGAGGAGGATATGCTCAATAGACTCTTCAAACTCTCCACAGATAGGGCACATAGGGGAGGCAATTAGTTTTCTCCTGAACAGATTGAGCATGGCTGGAATAGCCCCACTTAGTGCTGTCTAGAGAAAGTTCTTTATTTTGGTAGAGTTGCTAAACCCCACAAAATTTTCCAGCACTTAGGATCCACAATGTGAGAAGAGCTTCTCGATCCTGATGTCCAACTAGTGTGTTTAGAATGCACCCAATGATAGCCCGATTTAACAGTGTACAAACCATTTTTGTTCCATGGCCAGATAACCCGATCATTCCCTTCTCTGTTTCCAATAGGGATAGAAAGAATCTTACTAACCTCGCTCGGATGAATGAGGTGCAAAATCTGATCTAGGGCCCAAGAGTGTGTGTCCCAGTCAATGAGAGAGCTAACCATTTTTAGAGCATTTTGAGGAACAGGACCCATAGTAGAAATGTAGCTAGCATTAGGAGGTGGGAGCCATTTGTCTGACCAAATGTTGATAGAGGAGCCACTGATGACTTGCCAGGAGGAACCACTAACTAGCAGATCCCTTGCTTCCAAGAGGCTAGACCAACCCCATGAAGCCCGGTAACCTTTTGTAGCCTCTAGAAATGTGCAATTTGGGAAATATCTACCTTTCAAAACTCGAGCCCAAAGAGAAGATGGGTCTTGCAGTAGGCGTCAACATTGCTTTGCTAGTAGTGCCAAGTTGAAGTCTTGTAGATCTTTGAAACCCATAGCCCCAACACTTTTAGGGAAGCCCATAAATTCTCAACTCTTCCAATGAAGCTTGTGTCCAGTTTCGATAGAGCCCCACCACAAATTGCTCAAATCCGAATTGATTTCTTCACACCAGCCTTTTGGGAGTTTAAGCAGGTCATGGGATAAGCAGGAATCGCCAAAGCTACTGCCTTGATTAAAACCTCCCTACTAGCCATCGATAAAAAACACTCTCTCTACCCTTCTATCTTTCTGAAAATCCTCTCTTTAATATAGGCAAGTGCAAATTTCTTTGATTTGCCCCAGATGGTAGGGAGGCCAAGATAACTCCCTGGCTTATCAACATCCACAATATTGAGCAGCTCACACATTAGGGTTCTCATTTGGCTCAGGGTATTTGGGGAGAAAAAGATGCTAGATTTCTCAGTGTTAATCATTTGCCCCGAAGCACTATAATACTCAGCAAAGATCTTTACTAAGTTCCGGCAGTTTAAGAGAGTTTCCTTTAGGAAAAAAAGAGAATCATCTGCAAAAAAATAGGTGAGAGAGGACCGGGCAATTCCTGCTTAATCTGATACCAGAAATGGTCCTTTCATGAACTGCTTTAGTCAACCTGAGAGAGAGGACATCACTTATAATAAGGAAAAGGTAAGGGGATAGAAGGTCCCCCTACCTTAATCCTCTTGTAGGTTTGAAGAAATTCCCAGGCTTGCCATTCAAAACAATTGAGAAGGAGACCATTGTTATGCACTTAAGAATCAGATTCACCCACTCACTAGAGAATCCAAACTTGAGCAGAGCTGCCTCTAAAAAGTCCCATTCAACTCGGTCATATGCTTTGTTCATATCAAGCTTTAAACCGAGCTCATTATTATCTCCATCTCGCTTTAGCTTGAGATAATGAAAAGCTTCATGGGCCAGCAGAATATTGTCTTGGATTTGTCTTTTTGGAACGAAAGCATTCTGGTTGGGGGAGATCAGTTAGGGTGGCAGTAGCTTCAGCCTATTAGCCAAAAGTTTGGAGAGGATTTTATAGGAATTGTTGCAAAGGCTGATTGGCCTAAATTGCGACGTTCTCTCAGGGTTAGGGACTTTAGGAATGAGAACAATGTGGGTCTGATTCAAATCTAGTAGCCTCACTCTACCTGCTCTGAAATCATTAGAAGTAGCCCAAACAACCTCATTAACAATCCTCCAATATTTATGATAGAAAAGGCCTGGAAAACCATCTGGCCCAGGTGACTTGAGAGCTCCTAATTGGAAACAAGCATCTTTAACTTCCTCAATAATGAAAGGAGAGAGAAGCATAGAATTCATGTCATTAGTCACACGAGGGCAGACTCCATCAAAAACCATACCCCATGATCTCGGACTAGAACTTTGAAAGATTCTCTTGAATTGCTGCTCAAAATCCAATCTTATATTACTCTCACCAACCACCCAATTACCTTCCTCATTCAAGATCTTCAAAATTCTGTTCCGCTGTCTTCGATGTAATGTTGTAAGGTGAAAAAAGCGAGAATTTGAATCACCTGTTTTGAGCCAATTCACCCTTGATCACTAGTGCCAGATTTTTTCTTCTCTAATGCACAAAGATCCAAGCTTATTGGTTAATTCCACCTGATGCTCAGAGCTAGAGAATGGGAAATTTGCTTGGAGTTCCTCAAGCTCCAACAAACACTTGCTAATTTCAACTTTGTTGCATTTCGGAAACTTTTCTCTACTCCACTTAGTAAGGCTTTTTTTGCATTTCAACAGGTTCTGGGACTATTGAATTGCCTTGGGGATATTGGCAGAGTTATCCCAACAAACATTGATAATAGGCTCGGTTTCTTCCTTATCAGCCTAAAGCGCCTCAAATTTAAAGGATGGTTTACACTTCTGTAAAACAGGGTTGGTATCTAATAAGATTGGATTATGATCGGATCCAATCTGAGTTAGGTGAGATAGACAAGAGTTTGGCCAAAGCAGTAGCCAAGAATCATTGACCAAACTTCTATCTAATCTCTCTTGAAGAACAATCACCTCATCTTTAGTTCTAGCCCAGGTGAACCTTTGACCTTTGAAGCCAATGTCCAATAGTAAATTGGTGTTCATGAAATTGCGAAGAAAGATCCTTTTGTTGGGACTCCAAGACACACCTCCCTCCATTTCAAATTGGCAAAGCATCTCATTAAAATCACAAATTACCAACCAAGGCGTGTCATCTCTCCTACTCCGATTATTCCAGGAGTTCCAAAACTCTGCCTTATCTGAATAGTAAGGGGGGCCATAAAACCAAGAAATTCTGATTTTATCATTGGAACTAGGATAAGTAACAAGTGTATTAATATAGAATTTAGAGTAATCCAAAATATCTACTTTAAAGTCAACCCTCCACCAAAGGCTTAAACCTCCTGCCTTGAAGATAGGATCAACGTTATAGCCTTTTGTAAATCCCAAACTTCTCCGAATACGATCAACAAAAGGGCTGCCTTGATGGGTTTCAAAAAGGGAAATGAAATTAGGACAATGGGAGCGGGTAATCTCCCTTAGTGTGCTTACTGTCAAGGACTCCCCCAAGCCCTGACAGTTCCATGCAAGGCACTTCATTGGGGTCTTGCAGCTGAATTCGGCCAGCCGCCACAGCCTTGGAGGTGGGTTAAATCCTCCATACCTTTCTCCTTAGATCCTTGGTGAATATCATCAGAAGTACCAGCTTCAACAGTTGAAAATTCACCTTCTAAAGGCTTGAAAATAGTCTTTTTAGTCACTAATTGGTCACTACAATCGACAAAATTAGAACCAGACCTTCTCTTACCTCTGCCTCTACGACCTCGTCCTCTTCCTCTACCACCACACGAAGATAGTCGAAGACCTGGACTACGAATGACGTTAGCCCGCTTAGGGTAAGTTTTCAGCTCTGAGTCACCATCCTCTTCCTTTTTCTGACGTTTCTTGTTTGCTTTCATGGGCTGGGAGATGTTTGAAATTGGGTCCACAATTCTATCCAAAGTAGAAGGAGGCACTTCCACAATTTTCACAGAGCTAGTTGTAGATGAGTTCGGCCCATCAAATGTGTCAGTGTGTAAAGGGATTTGGAAGAAAGGGTTTGAGTTAAAAAAAACTCGACCTTGTTCTTGAAAGCCCATGGAGGGATACATTCTGGATCGGCCCAAGACTCATGTTGTAACTCAACCCATTAAAGGCATGGGTAACGCCGCCATTTCGATACAGGGCACCATGTGCTTCAGGATCCCACATGTTGGGTATGTTCTGTCCTTGTAGCTTGAGCTTTGTTCTAGGTATTAGAAAGTGGGACATAGCTCCATCAGTTTTTGTTGGCAGGGACATGGAGGAGTTGTCCATATCAGTTTTTGTGCAGTGTGCCAACTCCGATCTGTCCCCATCAGAAGATGTCACATCCCTAGAATTTGAAATAACTTTGTTCTTGCTCCGACGAAAAATTCTGGTCGTTGGAGCGTACAGATACTCTAGAGGGAAGCTCGCTTGCGTGAAGACAGGCTTTTGGGGGGGCTCAGCGATAAGTGATGAATCATAGACTACACCCAACTTGATAAGAAGTGGATGCTTTCTGAATCTGCAAGAAGAAACCATGTGTTCAAGACGGCCACAGTTGAAGCAAAAGTTCTTCAGGTTCTCATACCTTAACCTGATTTTTGATCCAGAAGAATTTAGTCTGGGGAGGTTGACGAAAGTAGCTAGGGGTTTAGTAGTATCCAAGCCTACTCTCATTCTCAAGTAACCCCTGTTACCTACAATCAAAGGGTCTTCTACTTCTATAGCCGAACCCAGTAAGGACCCAAGCTTTCTTCCTTTGTTTAGGGATAATTGGTCCAGAGGAACTCCATGCGCCTGTATCCAATATACTGCTCGGTTAGCCTCAATATCATCAATAGAGTGATATCTGGGCCAATGACTAACAGAAAAACAGTATCCCTTGACATTCCAGGGGCTATCCTCCAGGAACTTCCTAGCTAACTTCTCAGAACCTACTGTGAGACAGTAGATGTTCTTCTTCAATCTAATAATACGGATTTGGCCAAGAGTTTTCCAGATCCCCATTAGAGTAGCCTTAATTCCTCCCAAACCTGGTTCCTCATCAGCAATAAGTAAACCCAATAGGTCTATCCCATACTCTAGATCAAGAAAATCAGCACTCTGTTCAAAGTTAACAGACATAGCCTCAATAATTTCCTCATCTGCAAAGGGAATATCATCCTGGTCTCCTGATATAGCTGCCATTATTAAAGGCAAAAGACAGAGACAGAGCTCTAAAAACAAACCACACTAAGAGTTGGGGCCCTAACTCACTGGAGTAGGTAGTAAAAGCTTTAAAGCAAAAAGAGCTAAAAGGCAGCAAGCAATAATTTCAGGTAAAAGTAATGGTAGGTTGGAATTAATGGAGACATAGCATAGGGTCGAGAATCCAGCTCTTTTTTAGGATCTTAAACTCCAAAGGAGAAGATCCAAAGCACAGAGGAGATTGCTCCCAACTTGTGTGACAAGGTGGGCTCAACACCTTTTGTATACTCCACTAAGTCCAAAGAATCAAAAGAGACTTACCTGAGATTTCTGAACTTTCAACCTGATTGCTCCTTATCACTCGCATAGATCTCCATTGCTAAGACATGTTGGGCTTACAATGCATGAATCTCCAAGTCTTTGAGTAGATGAGCATGACTCTCTAGAGCAATATTCTTCCTCATTATCTCAAGCACCAACTTTTTTCAAGTGCTCCAATTCTAAAATCCAAACAATCTTTCATGATGATGACTACAACTCTACAAGTACAACCAACCAAAAGATGAGACAACATCCAGGTATTCAGATGGTAAAATCTCAACCATAAGATGAGACAAGATAATCCAAGCAATCAAATAGCAAACTGCAAAAGCACAGAATCGTTCGGAATGAACTTTTTGTGTAATATTAGCTAGTTAGAAGTGGTAGTTTCAGCTATAGGTACATAGGACAAGTAGCAGTGGTGTGTGCATCTTTGTGATTTACAAGGATCTTTAGCTTTGCTGCTTCTGTTTCCATACTTTATTATGTGTTTTCTTCTTTTGGTGGGGCCTTAAGATATGAATTTCTGCATGGTCTACAAGGATATATATGTGTATCAAGCTTTTGTGCTGATTGTTTCTCAAAGGAACAAGATATTTAGCTTCTGGTTGCAAGTAAACCTAACTTATGTTCTCATTGTGACATAAGTTGTTGTTTATCTCCGATTCTTCGTTTTAACGTGTAGGGAAGACATGTATAGCTGCAGATAAATTGTTCTTGGTGTATGCAATACTTTGATTATAGTCTCTTTAGTTAATCCCACACCTGACGCCTGGACAGATCACCATATACAACCTGCATTTTCTATCTTGAACTTCCGTTTCTTCCTTGGCTTTGGTATAACTGTACCATCAATAAATAGTTTAGAGCATCTGCCTTTTGCTGTGACCTTGCTCTGTCAGGAACTCAGGGATCAATTATAGGCTCACCTTCAATATTATGTTGAGGTCTGATTTTGTTCTCAATTAGATCCTAGATACTGTTTCTATTTTATCTTAATGTTAACTAAGTCCTTACTGAGATCTCTCTTTTGTGTGTTCAAAACTTTGGTCAAGATGATAACTACATACATATATAAGGGAAAAAGCTTCATTTCTTTGTATGCATAAGGTTGCTATTAATTATCTAATTGATAGACTTACTACCCACTTTTATTCTTAATTTTGAATCTATTGTCTTATCCTCATACTCTTGGTTACTTTTGGGTGGAATTTTTGCTTCTGACTGTTGGACCTCAGTTTGATGATTGTGTTGATCATGTTATAAACTTTCTGTTAATATGCAACTTGAAACACTACAACCCTCATCTACTTCACCGTCTCTCCCATCACAACACTTACCACAAATCAGTCCACCCATTGAATATGACTGTCCTTCATCAAGGCATCACCAGCTTAATAATAATTCCTCTTTCTCCTCTCCTATAACAAACTAGCATTATATTATTAGAGAGAGAAGAAAACGGTAGGGCTTTATCTAAAGCTTTGTTTTAGTTTAGGCATAGGATTCCATGTACAAAACTGAACGATCAAAAAGCTTGGCTGCTTTGTAGTTCTCAGAACCCTAGTACTCATCAAAACACACATTGATGTGCTCATATTATCCTATATTTCAATGCCTCTTAATCTTGGTTTTTATGTTTAATTCTCCTTATTTATGATTCATTTACATCTTTTAGTGTTTTTGTACATTTGCTTCATAGAAAGAATCAAAGAAGCCAAAATGAGCTAAGTAGGATTCAAAGGCAATGTGCAATCTGAGACTGGGAATCTGTCTGTGCAGAACATCCAACTTCGCCGAATTACTGGGAGTTACGCAGATCGAATCAGACAATGAGCCTTATATAATTGGAAAGCTACGGATGTCTACTTTCTGTAGAATTTTACTGATCTCGATTTCGATACTTCTAGAGAAAGTTATGATTGAGTGAAGATAGGTTGAACAAGAAATCTGCTCGGGAATTTACAACCATTCGTGGAGAACTCAAGTTTCGCGGCACAAAATCGTCAATCCTAATGTTTCAAGGAAGTTAATTCAGATGAAGATTCAATGATGAACTTATTCCTACTTCTACAAGAGATATTTCAAGATTTTCCCATTCCAAATAAAGAAAGGGATCTAAACCCAAGTTTTACAAGGAAACATGAAGCCAAAGATGAGCAGAAATCTTCCCTGTATAAGGGAGCACGAATTTTACATGAGAAGGGAGTCTCGGAGCACATTGAAGATGTCTAAGGAGCGGAGACAACTCATCCATCTTTCCCCTTCTTTTTCCTTTCCATTCTTTTTATGTTTTTCCTATGTTTTATCAGTTATATTTTGTTAAACCTTTTTCTAGGGTTAAGATGATGCCTTAGCATGATTGTTTATGTACTTTGATGATTTATTGATGGATTTATAGTTTCTTTATGATGAATCCTTAGTCACTATTTGAATTGATGCTTTATGTTTAAGTTCTTTGATTGATCACCTTAAGGCTTTGCATCTAGTAATTAGAAGATGAATTTGAGGCGTACCTACAATATAATTCAAATTAGCTTCTTGTGATTAAGAGTTGTGAATTACATTATTGTCGTACTTGAAGTAATGGTTTGCATGATTCTCTTGTTTTCTAGAACGTAATGAGTCCTATGTGTTAAATTTATGTCATACCTGGATAAACTGCATGTTAGGATATACGACATCTGCCGTACCTAGAGAGAATCATACACTTAAGGAAAACTATGGTCTAAGTACCATACTTGGACTTAGATACGGGAATTGTCATCAAAAGGAACAAAAGAATCTGTTAATTGCATCGAAACATAAATAGGATTGTTAGTGATTGATTCCGAAACCCTATGTTTTATCATCTTTGCTTTTCAACTTATAAACTTTATTTTGTTTGTTTCTTTCTTTCTTTAATTTTGACATTATTTCTTTATTCGAAAATCTAAAAACAATATCTTCTTTATCTTGATTGTTTATGTGATTTTGTGTTTGGATTAATTGAGTTAGGGTTTAAATTAATTATCAATTCTCAGTTGGAACGACCTCGTACTTGCACACTATACTATCGACGATTCTTGCGCTTGCGAGTTTTAATTAAAATTTCACAACCACACATACCTAGTAAGTAAAGCTTTAATATTTTTCTTTAATGCTATTATTATTATTTATATGGCTTCCAAAATCGATAAAAAAAAAATTAAAAAAAAAAAAAAAACATTCTTGTTGTCAAGGCGTTTTTGCAGCAATTAGGAGTTTTTTTTATAAGGTCCTCATACTTATTATACTTTGTTCCATTTCCTGTTTTGCTATTTTGACAGGGTAAATCTACTAATGGAGATTTCGAAGCAAATGCACCTTGATCCTTAGCTGCTAGCCACTAGTTATAAGGTATTTGAAGAAACCATATCTATCTATATGAGGCAACAAAATATTATTAATGTGCGAGTAGTTTACAATTAATGGTTTTATTACTTGCAGTATTAATAATGTGCAACAAAGTATCTGAGAGCATTATATATGGTCAATGACTTTAGCTTATGATATGATAGCACTAACCCATTTTATATGTACTGTTAAACATGCTGTATTTGTTTTCTTTTTCATACCTCCTGTGAGATATTATAGTAATTTGCAACATGTTGGATTGGCTATAGGACGAGACATTGAGGAATGCAGTTGCAAAGTTTAAGGGGAAGAAATGGAAGAAAATAGGTTTGTCTTTGTTTATTCAATCATGCTTAAGTGGAGATTGTAGTTACTAACTTCAGTAGGTATTGGGCTTTTAAGTGGCAATTAGTTTGCTTAGACATGTTTAACAAATGTCATCTTTTATTATTTGTTTTTAGGTTAGTATTTTCTCTCGTACTATTCTAATGTCATGGATGATGTTATTTTATCTATGTATTAAGACTATGTAGTTTGCATTCAATCAATTATTCAAATCTTCACCATATCTATTTGGTTTTTCATGTTCCAGAAAATAAATATTCAATTTGTGAAAAAATTCTAATAATTAAAATCGAATGTAATTTCATTTACTATATTTATTCCCACAAGAGGTGAGCCGTTTGCGACAACAATTTTCGGACGAAAATGTTTTATTTTGATAAACCATATTCATCAGTAAAAGTCATTTGCATAGATGGTAATGGTTATTAATTCCCACAAAGCAAATATGTAATCATAAATACTCAAATTAGTTAGTCGGAAATATTTATTCCGACGAAGTTTTTGGTCGAAAATATGTCATCGGAAAAAGTTTTCCGACAACAATTGTGGTCGGAAAAAATTCGTGGGAAAGACATATTCCGACAAAACGAGGCCTAGAAACTAGTGATCAAAACTAAGTCGTCGGAAATAGATATTACGACAAAAAGTGTGGTCGGAAATAATTCGTCAGAAATACAATTATTTCCGACGGAAAACCTTAATTCCGTCGACTTTTTTCACACGAAACAAACATTAATTCAAACCAAAATGAGACTCAAATCCGACAGTGATTTTCGTGGAAGATGGTCAAGCATTTCCGACGGTTGGTCGGAAGAAAATTATTTCCAACAAAAATGCCCTATTTCCGACCATTTTTTGTGGTCGGAAATTATTGTCTGTGTTGTAGTAACTTTTGTTGAAGGGATTGAAAGTCCACCATAAGAGACTTTCTTACTGCATCACCTGCCTCCAATTGGGATTGAAATCCAGCTTCAGTCCTACTAATATCAGTCTTCAAGTTCTCAACTTCATTACTCAACTCTAAATTCAATTCTTTTGAAGCCTCAGACAACATGATGTATTGTTGCATTACTTCCTCAAGATCAAATTTTTCAACTTCAGACTCATCACCAGTAGTCGTTAATCCTACCAAGGCCACCACTTCATAATCACTTTCAAGCACAAAGTCATCATCACTGTCACTCCAAGTAACATTCATTGCTTTATTCCGTTTATTCTTAAACTTCTTCAAGGTATTTGCACACTCAGATGCAATGTGACCAAACCCTTCACATGCAAAACACTTTGGTGCATTATTGGTTCTTTTTTTAGGTGCTCTTTCAAACCTTAAAACCTTATTACCCGGCTTTTCTCTTACTCTTGTATTCTTGGAGCTTGAGTCAAACCTTGATTCACTTCTTTTGGATTTCCTATCCTTGAGAAATTTTCTGAATTTCCTTGTGACAAGATCAATTTCATCTTCATCAACATCCTCTTCATCTGTTGACTCATCTTCAATGTCTTTCTTCACTTTAAGAGCTATGCTTTTGCTCTTCATTTCGTCAAGGAGTTCCATCTCATATGTAGTTAAGTTTCCAATCAGTTCTTGCAGATTGTAGGTATTTAGGTCCTTCGACTCTTGAATGGATATTTCATAGGAAGAGACCTGAGTACTTTCTTGACTCTCCTATGTTGAGGTATGGGATTTCCTAAGTTGAAACAACCATTCACAACAACACTGAGCCTAGCACAGAAATTAGCAAACTTGTCATCATCACCCATCTTCATACTTTCAAATTGCTGGATAAGTTGCTGTAATTTTGATTCTCGAATTGATGCGGTGCCTTCATGAGTGACTTGAAGAATATCCCATACCTGCTTTGTCGAGGTACAATGAGAAACAAGTTGAAACTTGTCAGATGATATTTCTGTGAAAATAGAGTTTAGAGCCTTTTGATTGTTTGGTACTCTTTGTATTTTCATCTGCAGTCCATTCGGCCATTGGCTTCTCAACTGTGACTCCAGCAGTTAAAGAGCTTTCTTCGCCAGATTTTGGCCTGATCTTTTCAATCTTTGTTGGATACTCCCAGCCACTTTGAATAATAGGCCACATAGTCACATCTTTAGCCCACAGAAAGGCTTTCATTTTAGCCTTCCATGCCGCATAATTTTCTTTGTCATCAAGAAATGGAGGATGGCTTGTTGACCCAGTAGCACGATCACTTGTGCCTTCCATTCTATTCCTAACCAGGATCACGCTAAGTTTGTCTAGCGACCTGCTCTGATGCCAATTGTAATTACATAATGGATATGTGTTTCCCAACTAACGGAACTTATCAATATGTCAACAACTTAGGAATCAGTCTTAGGAGTGCAGGCCAGTTCGCATCCTAATACAGGATAGCAACACAAATTGAATCCTCATTGAAACTGCAGATCAATCTCAATAAGTCTGACGATGTTATGCTTTACTCAATTACCCAAACCATTCAAAGTAAACTCATCACACATAACACAAGATCTGTTGACGCAGTAAAACCCTCAAAGAGGTAAACAACTGCGGACACTATGCCGGTGAACAATCCACTATATGAATAGGAAAGTATATAAAGATCTTACACAACTTATCTACTAGAACCAATCTAGTGGGCAGCGGTGTCTTCTCGTCTTTGCTACTTTCAGATCAACGAACTTGTTCTCCTTTGTCAATCTTGAGATGGCACAACTCTCACCTTGGTTGTTAATCACCTGAAGGCACAAATCATGCATGAACTACCAACACACATGAAGCATAAAACTAGAAAAAAAAATTGACAGAAAAAGCTTGGGATTTGATAATCCTTCAAAAGCTAAACAAGGAATAGCTTATGAAGGATTCTCACATGAAACTTTAGCTCAATGCTTTCTGAAGATAAAGGCAGAAAACTCTCAAGAAGGCAACGACCACATATTCTAATATGTTCCACCACTTGAACAACCTAAGAGAAATATATATATATATATATATATATATAGGAGAGTACGAGCTAGGGCTCCTGATGTACATGGGCTTCATGACGTCTTTTAAAAAGCATGGATTAAAATAGAATTATCATTTAGAAAATCCCATAAACCAATTTAAGAAAGTTTGAATGCTTTGGATAAAACCATATGAAAATTCGCAGATCAGTACAATATATAGGATTGAAAAGAGGATTGCATCCTATAATAGGATTTAAAGGCAAGTTCAGTCCTAACCACTTTACAAGCATGCACATGTATGCAAGACATACCTGATTGATGAGAGTTGTGCATGAAGCTTGAAGCATTCCATTCTTCTAAAGATCCAAGAGTAGAAAGGTATTACACGAAAACATGACTCTTGGTTGTTGCGCTTAGGAAATGCCAATCAATTAAACATTGCACTAACAACAACTCTATCATGAAGGTTGGTTAAACAAATGACGCAACGAGCATTTGTTGGTTAAGCGGGTTCCTTGTTATTTTACATTTTTATGGGAATAGTTTTACCGACAAATATTTCATCGACAAAGTGTGTTTTTATTTTATATTTTTTTTATGAGAGATGACAACCAACCTTCGGCAAAGTGTGACCCTTTATAATTTTCAAAGAAAAATTCATCAACAAAAATTTATTTTCTTACGATAGACTTTTGCCAACGAACAATTCATCAGCAATTGTCCTTCTTAATTTATTTTTGTGTGTGTCTTTTGCCAACTAATCGTGTCGACAGTGTATGTGCCTTTTAAAAAAAAAAAAAATTATTATTATTTTTTTATGGTTAGCTTGAACTTACCCAATAGTTTAAAGGGCGCGGCTATTGTCACCCTGCTATCGGCTTAGTTCACCCCACATTTAACTTTTACACTAAAATTTTTAATTTTACCCTTGTTACTTGAAATTGAAAAAATAAAAACTTAAAAGGGTAGAAAAAATAGAAAAATCCTAGCTACATGCATGTTTTCTAATAACCCTAACGACAATAACATGGAGAAGAAGATCATAATTGATATTGCAGGTTTGCAAAACTTGAGATTTGGCATTACAAACAATTTGTAGCCATTAAAAAAAAGACATTACAACCAATTGATGAATTTCAATTAGAGGCTTAGCTAGCTAGCTCTTAATACAAAGCCTAAAGTATAGAGATAAAAAATAACAGATTTTCAAGTTGCACTTCATAATTATTGAAAGAATAAAAAGTATGGATAATTGCAATTGGATATTCAATAACTGACCAAGAAACTTATGCTCAACCACTGTTGGATATACAAAGAAATACAATACAACTCAACTTAAAAATAATTATTTCCATGATTGGATTTACATCTAAGAGTGATTGAACTTAAATTTCTTGGTCAAGTACTGACCAAGTGAACACCGCTGTGGATAGCTAATTAGGAATTGATTAATATTGTAGAAAGGTAAAAGAGCTCTAGAGATCAATAAGTTGTGGGATGAAAAGCCACATCCAACAACAAAGAGAGACAATAAAAGAAGAAAAAAGAACACGACAGTGATGGCAGCAAAACAATAGCAAATAATTTTCTCTTATAATTGGAATATAAGGGTGTAATTGGAATATTTGGTTTATATTTTCTTATAGGGTGAACTAAGTAGATGATAGGGTGACAATAGCCGCACCCTAGTTGAAAACAGTGGAGATATTATGATCGCTTTCGGATAGCTTCTCGAGCTCCTCGTTTGTTGGTATACATGTGTTGAAGATCACAACTATAACTTTCCAAAAAAAAAAATGACAAACTTTAGAAACTTGAAACAATTTGGGGTTACCAAAAGAGAAAATTGATAGTACTCTACAATACCTTGGTGAAACTTGGTCCAAAATACAGTTTACCAAAATTGTTTTGTTGCCGTTTATATATATGGACCCATGAGAACTAATTGATTAAGTGATGTTTAACAGGACTATTGCAAGGTTGGGCAACAATCACAATGGTAATCAAATCCGGAAGCATCCCATGGTACACAATAATGTCCTCCTATCCTCCACAAGCAAATCAAGCTCCTAAAGAATGTAGACGACACCATGGTCGTGTTCAGGAATGGCCAAACGGGGGATTCCCCCACCTCCGCCCCACTTCAAATTTCCCCCGTGCCTCCATTCTCCATCTGGGGATATTTTCAAATGGGGGATACCCAGCCCCAGCCTGCCCCCGCGGGTAACGGGTTCCCTACCCCCGCTCCTCATTGGTCATTTTCTCTATATGAATTTTTTTTATTTTGAAATTTTCTATTTTCTATCTTTTCAAATTTTTTTCTTTCCTTTTTTGACAAAAAATTATTTTTTTATTCTTTTTATTTTGCATCCTTATTTTCGTTGAATGAGTATTTCAAATTCTTGAGACAGTGTTTAAGAAAGAAATTGTTGGTTTAGTCACGAGGAAGCAATACGTTGAGAAGGTAAATTCGTTAAAGGCATTAATATTTGAAAGTATAAAGGTTATAAGAAACTACTTAATCATATTAATAGACAATTAATAATCCTACTTGATACAAAAGTTGGTGATCCATCGAAATCCTACTTAATAATCGTACATTAATCATTCTAATCCCTGAAATCCTACATTCATCAACAATTCTCTCTTCTTCCAATGTCAATCATAAAGAGTGACATTATCCTTCATGGCCTCGGCTAAGTCTAAATCATCATCAAATGTGCAATCACCCTTTGAAGCAATGAAACAGTGCTCCATCCAGAACAAGAAGTAAAGAAATTCAAGGCTTTGTGACATTATACCTTCCGACTTGTTTTGAAGATTGCAAATCCAAGGAGCAAAGCCAAGGAATGATTCTAGTTATGAGTGTGGAGGAAGAAGAAAATAGAGGAGGAAAATTTTAGTTCAGCCATGGGGGCTTATAGCTGATGTATTTGGAAGAAGAAAACCCTAAGTATTGGAGATTTGGAAATTAATTTTTTTTTTTTGAAAGGAAAAAAAAAATGGAGACCCCGTCTGGGTAGTGGGAAACCCTGCCCCCGCCCCCCACACGCAACCGTGATGGGGGAACCCTGCCCCCTCTTGACAAATGTGGGTACCCCGCCCCCATTTGCCCATTCTTGGCCGTGTTCCACACGGCGTGAAGCCTAGCTAGGTGGTCTCCTCACCGACTTCTTTTCCAATTTCAAGCTGTGTTGTCTTTTCTATCTAGTTCCCACCTGGCAACACTATATCGGCGTTGCCTATGGTATCACGACGGCCGAGTTATGGCAAGGATGAAGCAAATGATAATTTAACTTCTTGGAATTGTGTTTGTGGTTGTCGTGAACGTTATCATGACTAGCTTAATTTGCTCATTGTTAAGGCTCATTGTTCCGCCTAAGATGACAGAAGACAACTTGATAATAGGGGATGATGCAATTCATGGCGAGGAGGCTTATGCATTGTGAGAAGATGGAGAGAAGTTTGATGGCTCTAAGCGTAACTTAGTTGATGGCATGGATGACTTTGGGGTGGCAAGTAAAACTTAATGTTGTGGGGTAAAACTCGTTAACTGACTTTGGTTATGAGTTTCTAAATGGAAATTTAATGTATTCAAATAAAACAACCGAAGCATCTAAGAGCATCTCCAATAGAGATGTATCAAAATTGTAGTTGATGACCTATGTGGCAATTTGCTATCTTATAAAATTTTCGTCTTCATGAATATGTTAAATAAAATTACTTATTATCTTGTTAATTAACCTTTTATGAGCTTCACTTGTTTATATTAGGGGTGGGCGCGGTTCGGGGCGGTTCGGTGTTAGGCCAAAACCGCAACCAAA
>LYNE01002220.1:44849-56062 GCA_001662545.1 Rosa x damascena | reverse complement strand
ACCTCCACATGTTGGGGCAGATCTGCCCGAAAGCAACGCCAAACTCTCACACCAAAATTTGAAGGTTCAGCACTAGCGGGAAGGTCACTCCCTGGCGGAATATCGTCTCGTGCACGGCTGCAAAGCCCGCTGGCAGGATCGAGGCCTTCTCCTCCACCGTTGGCTGACGCAGCTTCACCACGCCAAGCAACCGGAACATCCGCTTCATCCGGTTGATGGCAACAGCAGTCATCCTACCTCCCGCCTCATCAACGGGGGTGCCGTCCTGGAGCACCCACGCCGACTCAGCATCCTCTCCCGCTACATCTTCCCCTCCAATAGAACCACTGGCTGCACTATTGCTTTCTAACCGCTCTTCATGCATATTGTGGGCAGCGGCAGCCTCCCCTCCCTAGAACTCTCTGGACGCGGTGCACGACCCATAACTACTTCCCACGGTATGGTCTGTAGTGGCTCACCCTCTAACGGTTCTGGCAGTGAGGTTCCTGCACGGGCAGACGGACGCAACGAGTCAATAAAATTTCTATCCACCGCGCTGAATGACACTTCAAATCCGGAATCCTCACTGTTCGAAATCTCTATGACGTCAGCCATCCCAAACCCTAAAACCCAAATCACTCAGCTCACACAAGATCTAACCTATCCCTATATCAGTTAGTACCCAAGAACATCAAGAACAGTCACCTAGAAAATGCCAAAACAAGAACAAACACACGCAACCCAGATGCAACCATCTAGCAAATCCCTAAAATCCCCAACCCTGTCAAACACCATAACCCATCCCCAAACTCACCTTAACACCCTTACAACACGTCAAGGAAGACCATATCAAAAAGAAAACCCAAAACCCAGAAACTGGCCGTGCCAGACATCCAATGAAACAGGGAAAGGGATCAGAGTACCAACCTTAGTGATGGAATCTCTGGTGAGATCGTGAGCGCTTATCCTCGCCGCAGGAGGTCGTCGTCCCTCCGGGTATGGTAACTCCACGAGATCGCCATGGTTTTTCTTCTCCTGTCTCAGGCGAGCAGAGCTTGAAGACGAAGAGTGAGTTCAAAGCTTTAGCAAAGTGTCAAATCTCCCTAACTTCCCCCCTTTTATGTCAACATCAAACAGTTCAAGGCTGTCCACTGAAAAACGACATTAAATACCAGCCGTACACGTGTCCCACGATTCCACTTACTCTCCGGACTAACCGAGGCATCGCCTCGGTTACAAAATCCATCATTGCTTAGCATTAATGGCAGGGAGACGGCTAGAAGGAGGAGACACGCCTCCGCACGCTAACCCTCTACGGGTTAGCCACGTGTCGACCACCATCAGATGAAGCGTCTGATGGAAGTCACCACTTGGGAAGAAAGCGCCAATCGTCGAAGTACCCGCTGAGCGAAACCCCGCTAGCGGAACTTCTCACTTGTCACCTTCCAGGTGTCGAAGTCCCCGCTGAGCGAAACCCCGCTAGCGAAACTTCTCGTCACCTTCTAAGTTTCGAAGTCCCCGCTGAGCGAAACCCCGCTAGCGGAACTTCTCACTGGTCACCTTCCAAGTGTAGAAGTCCCCGCTGAGCGAAACCCCGCTAGCGGAACTTCTCACTCGTCACCTTCCAAGTGTCGAAGCCCCCGCTGAGCGAAACCCCGCTAGCGGAACTTCTCACTTGTCACCTTCTAGGTGTCGAAGTCTCCGCTGAGCGAATCCCCGGTAGCGGAACTTCCACTCATCAACTTGCAAAGAGATGCAGCCTCTGCTACACGCAACACTGCTGGCAGAGCTCCCTCTCCATCTTGCAAAACTCGTACTTTGCTGAGTGCAACACCGCTCAATAAAACACCGCCAAACACGTCTACGCGACGCTGTTTCCTGCTACAACCAGTGGGGGGTATCCGCCAGCGGAGAATCCCGGGGCTACGCCTCACTCTGACAACGACCGCCACGGGGCGTTAACTCAGGTAGTCCCTATGGGACATGGGGACTAGTCAACAGTCTACGACGATCCTGATCAGGTACGTTGACCCCCGTCACTCGGGTACTAAGATTGGGCTCGCTACCCAACACCCACTGCTCCGTGCAGCTCCCCCTCAATAAACAATCTGCCGACCATCCGGAGGTTCGTCTTGGCTAGGGAGTGGGGGACTCCCTGGCGGGCCTAGCAGGGGCCCACCCGAAAGGGTATAAAGCGTTCGCTCAGTAAATCTATGGTTGACAACGCACTGACGCTAATTATGCTTTTGCAAGTCTAGCGGAAGTAACGCTTCACACCGCCGGTCAACTCCCCAACCAAGATTGCCCTCCTTGACTGGGGACTTGGGGGACTTGTACCTACATGTGCCAGAACAAGCATAATTAGCTATAATGAGCCACGCTCATAATTAGCATAATTAGCTATAATTAGCCCTGGATCACCCCCAGATCACCGCTGACGCGCCGCTCCAAGATAGCATCAGAAGCTCCAGACGCTAGGAATCGAAGCACATCAGTCCCACATCAAAGACAAGAAGAGGATCAACCTTCTCCTCACCTATAAAAGGTTCTCTCCTCTCTCCTCATTAATTACGCATTCGCTACTCATTTATTGTTATGCTGCCTATACGTGTTGAATGACTTAGGCATCGGAGAAGTGAAGACCGCCTAGCGTGGTCTCCCTCTGACGCCCTGTCTCGTGTGACAGCTAACGAAGGCCATCAAATCCTCAGAGTAGCGGTCCGCTCACTGGACCCGAGTTAAACGAAAGATCGGCTACCGCCGGACTTTGAGCATTACCAAAACTGTTCCAGGGGTGGCTGGAAGTGGCCAGAAACCACCACCACAATGGCGGGGCCGCCGCCCATCCAAAGTCAAAATTAGACAAAACTTCCAACACAAAAGATCTTCATCTCAACTCCAATTACAACTTTCATAACTACACTAAAGTCAAATTTCAAGTCTAGAGGCCGAAATTTACCTCAAAGAGAAATAGGGAGAAATTGCCCAAAATCGCTCAAATCCGAAATTCGTCTTCCTCAAGTTGAATTGAGATGTGAAACTTCGTGAGTTTGTAGAGCATGGCAAGACGAACAAAGCCCAGTTTGTCTCCCCTCCTAATTTGGCAGGCGTTGGCCGGAATCGTGAGTTCCAAGATGGCAAAATGTTGCAACGCCTCCACCACTTCTCAGCGTTGCTGCGCCGTACACGGGCCGACCCAAGTCGTGAAACTTCACAGAGTTGTAGATGAGAGTGAGCCAAAGAGATAGGGACAAGCGGCTCGTCGATTGGTGACCGGATGAGAGAGAAATCGCCGGTCGAAGTCAACTGCTCGGGAATGGCTTGGGAGAGAGAAAAAGTTTCCAGATTTGGAAACTTTGGGTTTTTCTGAAATTTCCTGATTTTTTTCCTATTTAACCAAAATGGAAACTTTTTTCGAAGGCCATAACTTCTTCATACGAACTCCGAATTTTACGTTCCACATATGCACGAACTCGTATCGACGCGCTTTACGAATCCTAACGTATAAAAAGTCAAACTTCGTAACCTCCCTAAAACGTATATTTCGAATAATTAATCATCCGAAACAATTTCGCTCGATTCTCGAACCACGAAATCGTACTAATGAACACTTTATTAATTCCAGGAAATTCTGAGAAATTAATAACGAATTTTTGGGGTATTACAGCTACTAGCTCCAGAAACTCCAATGCACCAACACAGAAACAGAAACAAACGAGAAGAAAGCCTTTTGTGTTATACTACTCTAAGCTTTCAGAATGGGACTGAACTAAATACTAAAAACGAAGTTAGCATACGGACTTAATCTGCTATATATAGAGGCCTAGTATTAATCTTGTTCTCATCCCATAAGGAGTCCAAGATTTCCTAAAGATTTCATCTGCAGATACTTGATGTTTATCATGTATATATGCTTAATGTTAATCAGGTTCATTAACAGATAAATTTCCTACTTCAATTAAGACATAATTTCAAATTGATAACAGGATAGAGTCCTAGATATGTATTTCTGTTAATTAGTTTATCATT
Organism: Rosa x damascena; assembly: GCA_001662545.1. NCBI lineage: Eukaryota > Viridiplantae > Streptophyta > Magnoliopsida > Rosales > Rosaceae > Rosa > Rosa x damascena. Next base: position 52,054 of record LYNE01002220.1, on the reverse strand, counting down.
GAATCAAAACTATTATCTGAATACATTTAGATAATGACAAGTTCAAATTATTTTCCAACATTCTCCGACTTGAACTGACATTATCTTTATGATAGGAGCATTTTAATGCGACGTTTTAATTGTTATTTCCTCATATTTACTAAGTTATTTCCTTAAATGAATCCTTCTTGTTTATGAAAGTTTCCATCTTTAGAAAGTTTCTATTTTTAATCATTTTTAATTTAGTTTCTATTTTCTAGGTACATTGGAATAAATGACAAAGAAATGAGCTGAAATGAACAAATGGAGTTTTCCTGGTCCGACTAGGAATCCCAGTCAACGCAGGAATCCTGATGAGGCTAGGAAACCTGAAGGCATTAGGAAACCACATGGCTTGAAGATGACGCTGGAGATATTATGGGAGATTAAATCTGATTTTTGCATGCGAAATCAAGGAGATTACGTTCAGAAAATCAAGGGAGAGTTTCAAGGGATTGTGCAACAAGATAAGGCTCAAAACAAGTCCAGATTCATTCCTCAATTCCCTCAAGATATGTTGGCCGAAATTAAGGAATTAAAATCTGCAGTTTTAATGTGAAAATCAAGAGAAAATCAAGGGGAGTACATTAAGGATAAAGCCATGGAGATATTTAAGGGAGAAAAGGTCCAAAATGCGTCCGGATACATTGTCTAGGTTCATGCCTAGACATTTGGCCTAAAATTGTGAAGAAAATCAGATTAAATCATGGAAAATTCAGCAACAAAATATTAGGGATTGATTTTGGAGCTTTTTGATTGGTTGGATGACGTAGCAGAGTTGATGTGGCATTATTTGATTGGTTAATGCTGTGTGGATCAATCTTGAAGACTTGGAGACTAAGTTACCATCCTCCTATAAATAGGAGCATCACTGAGACACCACAATTTTACACACCTCTCTCCCTCACAATTCTAAACATCAGAAAAATTCTCTCCATTCTCTAGTCTTCAGAAGGTCTGCGTCTCAACCAAGGAGGAGAAGAAGTCATGCAATACATCAAGATCCTAGCCACCATCCACCCTTGTGTCGTTCCTAGAAGATTGCTTGCTTTCAAGGATCTTCAAGTTCTTCTTCTCAAGGCCTTGTCATCCATCTTTCACGGTGTATTTCATACTTTCTTTTGTTTTCCTTTGTTTGATTCGTAGAGTTATGAATTCTAGTTAACATGACGTTAAGGGCAAAGTTTAAAGCCCATTTATATGTTTTGAAATAAATTTATGATTTCTTTATGTTGATTTATATGTTGCTTATGTGAGATTGCTTGATTGATTTTGGATTACAGAAAACTTTTGCATGTTTATGTTCTTTGGTGGCCAACTTAGGATATATGCATGTAATTGGAGCTAGATTTAAGTAGTGAAGGATTTGGACAAAAGTCGAAATCAATTAAGGAGGATTGCAAATAGATGAACTTTTTCATACTAGGTTGTGCACTTTGGTTGACATCCTTTCTTTGTCCTTCATGCATTGAATGTGTTCTTGAGTAGCTAGCTTTCTAGACTATGATTGCACGTTCAATAGGTTTAATTTATGTGCTTTCACTTAGATTGAAGGAAAGTAAAATATGGGAAATCATTTGCTTCCTAACGTTTCACATTGTCAACTTTTTTCTCATGACATAGAAAATCAACTATAGGAATTGTGATTGGATTTCTAGCATATGATTGTGGTTTTATCTTGGTTCCTTGCATTCCACCTTTGTATATGTGTTTTTATATTTTCTTTCTTTTATTTATTTTAATTTTCAAAACTCTAATTCTTAAACCCCCCTTTTATTTCGTTATTTGTATATGTTCTTTTTGTAAATTTTTACTTTGTACTTTTAATAATTCCTTACTTGTTTTTGCAATTACAGGTGTACCCTCAATCCCCGGTTAGAACGATCCCTATTTACCATATACTAACGATGACATTTTGCAGGGTTAAATTGCGCGCTTGTCCTTAGTATATCATTTTATGCTTAGCATTTGAACCATAATGAGAAAATAATCAACAAATGAAGTGTGCACTGAAATACAAGAACAAAACTCATAACTTATCCAGCTTGGTCAATGTACAGAACTAATGCAGAATCTAGAACTGATTTTGATCAACATGATCAAGTCAGTTAAAGACCACTAACACAAATTGTTGTACATCACATAAGCTTAAAATGATAAACAGAAGAGCAATTGGAAAAATAATATGTCTACCTGTAAGGTTCCTTGCTCATAGTCCAGCATAATGATTTTGACAACTCAAAATCTCATTAGAAAGCACTGAAAATTAGTGAATTTGTTGCTTGCTTTCTTAACCTGAAAAGATTCACTTTGATAATACACAGACATAATAATTTCAATAGTTCCAGTGAATCAAAATGGTACCATAAATAAAACTGTAACTGGAAAATTGAATTTATTAATAAATTACACAATGAAATTTACAAGTAAGCTGAGGAATGAAAAAACAGTTCAAATAGAGCTTATTACAAAGATTTGAATTCTAAAAATGAGTGGTAACTCCCACTGAGCTCAAGAATCTAATTGTGATAAAATTCCCAGATTCTTAATGTGCTTTTGAAAACTTGGTAAGGCTTTAGTGAATGGATCAGCAAGCTAAGCTTCTGTATTAATATTCAAAACTTCAATGTCACCAAGGTCTACCCTTTGTCTCACACTGTAGTATTTAAGATCAATGTGTTTAGAATTATTTGATCTTTTACTGTTCTTTGCGATGAAAACAACGGCTTCATTATCACAGAACACTTTGAGTGCTCCTGAAACTATAGTTTTGAGAACTTTAGTTTGCATAAAAAAATTCTTAATCCATAAACCCTCACAAAACCCCTTCATAAACAACTATGAATTCTGCTTGCATTGTGGAGGTGGCGATCAGTTTTTGTTTCATGGTTTTCCATGCCACAGCACCTCCAGCAAGCATAAAAACATATCTACAGGTAGATTCATAGAGCTGGGATAGTTACCTGCAAAGTCTGAATTAGTGTAAACATGTAACTCTAGGTTTTGCACTCTCTTATAAACTAACATGCATGTGAGCTTTTGTTCTCTACAAATACCTAAGGACTTTCTTTCCTGGAACCCAATGTTGATGACTGGGATTAGATTGAAATCTGGATAGGATGCCTACTGCAAAAGATAGATCAGGTCTAGTACAGACCTGAGCATACATTAAGCTACCAATGAGTCTAGCATATGGTCTGCTTTCCATGTCACCACTCTTCCCCCCATTTTTAGAATTTTTAGAAAATTTATCTTCTTTAGACATAGGGACTTCACCAAAAGCACAATATTCCGTGCCAAATCTTTTCAAAACCTTACAGATGTAAGCATTTTGAGATAAGCCTAAAAGACCTTGTTTTCTGTGCCTCTTTATTTCAATTCCCAAGACATAAGATGCTTCACCTAGATCTTTCATATCAAAATTGTTAGACAGAAAAGCTTTAGTGTCTTTCAACAATTTCATATTAGTACTAGCTAACAGAATATCATCTTCATACAGTATGAGAAAAATAAATTAATTCCCAGCTGTCTTTAGGTATGCACACTCATCTACAATGTTTTCTGTAAAACCAAAACATGAAATGACTGAATCAAACTTCTTGTACCATTGTTTGGAAGCTTGCTTAAGTCCATAGATTGATTTCTTAAGTCTGCATACATGATTTTCTTTTCCAGTTTTCACAAATCCTTCAGGTTGTCTCATATAGATTGTTTCTTCTAGTTCTTCATTCAGGAATGCAGTTTTTACATCCATTTGATGTAGTTCCATATTAAAATGTGCTACCAGGGCCATTATGATTCTGAATGAGTCTTTAGTGGAGACTGGAGAAAAGGTTTTTATATAATCTATTCCTTCCTTTTGTGTGAAACCTTTAGCCACAAGCCTAGCTTTATGTCTTTCAATGTTTCCATTTTTATATCTTTTGTTCTTGAACACCCACTTACAACCTATAGCTTTGTGTTTTGGATCTGGATTAACCAACTCCCACACTGAATTTTGACTTATGGAATCTAGCTCAACTTCCATAGCCAACTGCCACTGTTCTGAATTTAGACTTTTAACAGCTTGCTTGTAGGTTGTTGGATCATTATCCTTTACAAGAATATCATCAGTTTCTTGTAGATACACAAAATAATCACTGTTTTCATCATAAGTAGGTTTTCTTTGTCTTTGAAATTTTCTAATTTGGGGTTCAGGTACTGCATTTTGCTGTAAATCTGGATTTTGGTCTAAATCTATGTTTTGGGGTAATTCTGCTATTTGTTCAGTTGCAGGTATGTTTTGTGGTACTTCAATTACTGGAATAGGTGTGTTTTGATCTGAAGCTGTAGTTTGATTATGCATTAAGGGTAGATATTGTACTAAAGTTTCATCACTTATGATTTCTTCAAAATCTGAAGAAAGATCTTCAAAGATTGAGTTACACGTACACTACTTCATCTAGGAATTTTGCTTGATTTGTTTCTAAAATTCTAGGAGTGTGATGAGCTGCATAAAATCTAAAACCTTTAGACTTTTCACAATAACCAATGAAGTTACAACTAACTGTTTTTTACTCAAGTTTCTGTGTCAATGCACTTAGCATTTTTGCCTCAGCTTTGCATCCCCACACATGGCAGTGATGTAAGCTTGGCTGCCTACCGCACCAAGTCTCAAATGGTGTATTTTCTACAGCTTTACTGGGTGCTCTATTGCAAATATAATTTACAGTCTTTAAGGCTTCACCCCATAAAAACTTAGGCAAACCACTACGGCACAACATACTCCTAACCATATTTAGAAATGTTCTCACTAGGCCAATAACCTCAATATACAACACTTTTTACACAACGAAAAAAAAATTTCCGTTGTGTATTGATGGAAATTGCTTCATACAACACATTTAAGAAACTTTCGTTGTACAAAGATACTACAGTTCAAAAATTTTCAGATAGAGCAATATTGCACAACAGTTATAAAGAATGTTATGTTGTCTGAATGAAAAAAAAAAATAGCGGGACATTTTCCCCCTACCTTTACTCATATTTGGCTCCAATTTCTGACTCAAATGCACTACCAAAGTACTACTTTGCACAACAGAATACTTATATGTGTTGTAGGATCGAAACTTGGAAATTGTCACACAACATGTATATTCATTGTGTTGTCCAATTGAGGGAGATAACATTGAAAAGATTAATGTGCCCCAAAATGAGTTTCATTCCCCCCAAAATGACCAAATTTTGGCAAATGATTTGCAAGCTCCTACAACAGAATGACTTTTTTCTGTTGTGTGAATGGGAAAGCCATCCGAGCGCCAAATGAGCTTGTTACACATAGTAGGCGGGAGTTTTCATTTTGTCTCCCTCAGCTGAAAGTTTAAAGTGTAGATAATCACACAACACACCATCATTTTTGTGTTGTCTGATTTTATTATAAAAAATAGAAGACAAACCATGTCTCGCATCAGGGCAAACTCAATACACCTTGCCATTTTGTAAGACCATGTCTCCCACAGTCTTCTTCTCTCCCCAAAACACAAGTCACTGATTACCTCTTCGTCCACAGCCAATCTTCGCGTCTAACTCAAAAGCTAATTCAGCATCCAACCGAAGCACCCAGCTCCTAGCCTGAGCGTCCAGTGGATTTCACCTTCTCTCCACTGAAACCTGTATCCCTCACATCCCTAATCATCAAACTCTCAATTCCCACCCCCTACAATTTCTTCAATTATCGAAACCCTAACTCGCTCTCTCTAACTCATTCACGACCCCCTCGTACTCCACCATACTCTGAAGCTCGTCTCTGACCTGGCATCGGGACAGCCCACCTCTCAGGCCTCGTCTTCGCCTCTGTTCGCTCCGACTCAGTGAGTGAGCTTCTCAGAGATCGATTCAAACTCTCCACTATCTCTATCGATGAAGCTGAAGGTATTACCGTAAATTTACTAATTAATTGACTTCGATTTCGTTTATGGTTTTCTCAGTTTTCAATTCTCGTTCTCTTAGCAGTGAAGAGAAGCAGCTTCTTAGGCTATGAAGCCTCGAGTTGGGGAACGATTCCGAGTCAGCCGGAAGAACAGTAGTATATCCAAGTTGTGGCATGAGGGCTTTGAGCTGGGGTCCGATTACGGCAGTCAGGGCTCTGAGCCTAGAAGGGTTGTTACGAGAGCTCGATTGTTCACCGGTTTCAGTGGAGCTTGCGCCCTTCTGCAGCGAAGCCCAGTTTGATCGGCTTGTCGCTGAGGCTCAACAGCTCCAGCAGTTGTTCGTCATCATTTGGTGCGTTTCTGGATCTTAATGATTTTTTCAATTTAGTTTTGGGTTTTTCATTTGTGATTAGAAATGATGTTCTTCATTGCAATTCTGTGTGGAATCAGAATGGTTGAGTGATTCTATGCTTTCCTTTTATATTATGCAGGGCAAGCTTTACTCCTAGAATTATCTTCATTATTTTGGCTGGAAGCTTCAAAAGCAATGAAATTATCCTTTTCAAGCACATAAATTGCAGTAAAGGAATAAGGACAATAAGGTCAGTGAGCCAAATTCAGATGTGAGGGAAGTGGGAGTTTCAAAATTGAAGTTGATGCACCAGAGGATAAGGGCTTAAGGCACACCATGGATAACACTTAGGTTCTACTCCTGGATGTAAGCTTGGATTTTTAAAGAAAATTGAGGTTCTTAATGCTTTGGTTTTGTTTAGTATGCTCACTGTTTAGGTCTGATGTAGTACTGTGAATGAAGTATTGTTGAGAGGTGTTTCGTAATGTTTTGAAATTTGACCATTCAGGTGTGCACATTTTGCAATTCATGATGAGCATAGGAGGTTCATTAGCAGCAGAATATGCTAAGACGGATTTGGATAAATATTTACTTTCAGTTGAATTATCGTGTGAGTTGGTTTGTTTACTTGGTTTGATTTCATGTATATCTAGGTAGCTAAGAAAGCCATTCTGCACGGTACAAATTTATTATGCAAATTTGCAACTTTCCAAGATATGTCTTTTCATTGTATACCGCATCCATTTTGGATTGCTTCTTAGTAGGTGAATGTATTTGAGTTTTGATTACAGGGGTTATGACCGGTTGCTTCTTATGAATTAGCAAGCCTAAAGCATTTTTAGTGGAGAAATAAGTGGATCATGCACTTCAGCAAGTCAGGTAATTGTCTATCTGTTTCTATATCTGTCTATGTTTTTTTTTATTCC
>LYNE01002220.1:25965-42470 GCA_001662545.1 Rosa x damascena | reverse complement strand
GGTAGCTAGATGTTTGTGAATGAGTCACTGAAATTTTGTTTTGCAGTGATTGCTTTTGACAGTGGAATCGGGGCTTTAAGATAATGGGTGAGTGTTTTTGCTATTAGTTGTGTTTCTGTTGCGCCTATTTTTTATCTATTGAGGATATTGCAGTGCAGCTGTTGTTTATACTCTTGAAATTGGGGTTCGTCTGATTCTTTGTGTTGTTGTAGTCTTTGTTGTTGATAGGTTTCGAAGTTTGGTTGTCTTCCATGTTCACAACATATTTACCATATTTCAATTTTGGTAAACAATTGCATGTTTTGGGAAGCCTTGCTTGAGAAATTTGACTACTTTTGGTAAACAAGTGTAGTTTATAAATGTAGTCTGTTTAACTTTGTTTATATTGACTCTTTTATGTCAATGCCTCACTTTCTTATAATAAATTGATTCAGTGGGAGAGGAGAGGCAACAGTCAATATACCCAAGCAGATATAGATATATATGATGTGAAATGAATGGGCAAAGTATGTCGTGAAGGCGTATGTGTAGGAGGAAAGCATAAGAGGAAGTAGGTTGTTGCTGAAGGAAAGTATTATTTTTGTGCTTCTCTGCTGGTACAATATTCATGCACTGTGTGCATGTTTTGTAACAAATAGTTTGTATTTGTATCAGCTTTTGATGTCCCAAGTAGATGGGCATGCAGTTGAATGCTTTTCTTCTTTCAATGTTGGCTTGGATGATTGGGAAATCCTCCCTTTTAACATTTGAATGCTTTTCTTCAAATAGTATGAGTTGGATTACTCATTTCATAGATTCCAGTGTCTTTTCTTTACAATTAGTCACTGTTTATTAGGTAAAATGGAGCATTATTATCAATGCACAAAATCCAGAAAAGACGATTATCACACAACAGAATTTCTAATGTTAATAATGTTGTCTGAAGTAACAATTTGGATGTTCACACAATGAATCCTTATATAACCATGCAACGGTTCTAACAAACATACGTTGTCTTATTTACAATCACACAGCTGTAATAACTAGAATACGTTATCTAAAAACTAACACACAACAATAAAATTTCCAAAAGTGAAGTGTGAGGATAACTCATACAACAACAAAAATAAAATGTTGTTGTCTGATTCGCCTTTCATACAACGTCTCGGAAACAACTTTCGTTGTGTGAATGATGCCAATGACATGCGCAACATGACTGCACAGCAACTTTGGCTGCATTCTGCCGAGAGAAGGCACAACAGTTTTAACAAATAAGTGTTGACTGTTTGTGATTCACACAACGGGTTTCCACCGTTGTGCCATTTTTCATCACACAATGCTCCGATACACAACGGAGATCGTCCAAATCACACAACTAATTTGGTCCGTTGTCTGTTAGCTTTTTTGGCCTAGTGTCTATTCTTTCTTTCTACTACTCCATTTTGCTGGGGATTATATGGAGTGGTATATTGGGCCTTAATGCTTTGTTCCTGAAGGTATAATGCAAAAGCTCCCTTTTGCTGGCCTGCCTCAGTGTATTTTCCATAAAATTCCCCTCCCCTATCAGATCTCACAATCTTTATTTTTGTTTCTTGTTGTAGTTCAACTTCAGTTTTAAAAATTTTAAACGCTTAAAGTGCTTGTGATTTTTCTGATAGTAAGTAAATATAGCAATATCTAGAACAATCATCTTTAAAGGTAATGCAATAGGAATTTCCACAGATAGTCTTATGCTTAAATGGTCCACAGATGTCAGTGTGTATGATTTCCAAGAGTTTTTGACTTCTTACTGCACTTTTCTTACTTAAGTTAGTGATCTTACCCTTGTAACATTCTATACAATCTGACAGATCACTAAAATCTAGTTCAGGTAGAGTTTTATTCTTTATCAGTGTTTTGAGTCTATCTTTTGAAATATGCCCTAATCTTCTATGCCACAAATATGCAGATTTATTATTAAAGATAGTTATTTTAACACCAATAACAGTGTTATTGCTTAATGTGTTTTCACTATTTTCAATCAACATGATTTCTTGTTTAGCTATAGAATAGTTTAACTATAAGTAATCATGCATAAAAACTCCACATCCAAGAAATTCTGAACCTTGAAAAATCCATCAAAATCAATCATACGTCTGCAACCAAGTTTTACTAACAAAGAAACTGAAAGAAAATTTCTCTTAAGAGAAGGAATGAAATAAACACTATCTAAAATAAGAAACTTTCCTAACCCAAATCTAACTTCAAAGTACCAATGGCCTTGACAGCAACCTTCATGCCATTGCCAACATGCACTGAATCTTCATGCTTCCTTGGAGCTCTCGTCCTAGTTAAACCCTGTAATGAATTGGTGAGCCTAAATCCAACCAATATGTATATGGTTTAACATTAATGAAGTTTATTTCCAAAGAAAACACTAAACTATGTAAAGCAGAATTATTTAAAACAAAATTAGAATCAATTAAGTAGTTCTTACCCTTTTTGATCATCCACTTTTTGAAGCCTTCACACTGCTTCTTCATGTGCCCAGATTTCTTGCAAAAATAGCACTTAATCTTTAGTAGTTTTGCAGCAGCAGTCTTCTCAGTGGGTGCCTTAGCAATGGTCTTTTTGGATTTGAACTTGTTCTGATTCTTTCCCTTGCCTTTTCCCATCAGATTCACAGTAGTGGTGGGTGCACTTTCCTTCCTCATCCTATCTTGTTCATCAACACAGATGGAATTGAGCTCATCAACATCCCATTTCTCCTTGAGAGCATTGTAGGTGGTCCTCAGATTACTGTAAGTGTCACGCCCCTAATTTTTAACACAAATAAAAATCGATATATAATCCCATAATTATACATGTGTGATGATTCAGCCATCAATACATATACCTGGAAAACTTTTTCCTTTTAAACCAAGTACAAACTGATGCCCTGAACCTACAAAGTCAATATATACCCGCTCCACAGAGTTATATATTACACGAGTTTTACAAATTAAATTGCCATAACAAGATAAGGAGTAAATGCTCCTCAGAGCTTACTACAAGCGGAAGTCTTAATAACGGTATAGTCACAAAAATGGCTCTCTACCGTAAAGTTGGAAAGACGCTACCTCAGCTTCAGCCACGATTATCCTGACCTGTAGGATTAACCCCTACACCGTTTGAATGGTGCACTGGGTTGTCACACAACAAACCCGGTAAGCTTTTGCAAGCTCGTATGAGTAACTCAAACCACACATGCACAACTCGCCCAACGAGGAAACCCATCAACACGTAAAAAAAAGAGAACACACTCCCTGTTTTCCCAAAACAACACATTCTTTTCCCAAAAGAAAACAACTCAAATCACCCCTTGACGGAAATCATATTAATTGAAAGTCTGACAATTCAATATGCATTTTCCCAAAATTCACCACAAAAGCCACCCCGTGACAGAATCATTTAAATTGAAACTCTGACAATTTAAATATGATACACAAGTCCCCCCTAGACATTTAAAAGAAAGAATCCCCGATATTCCCTTTTAAAACACATTCTCAAATCAACACAAGTCACCCCGTGACAAACTCATATTAATTGAAACTCTGATAATTCAATATGATACACAAGTCCTCCCCGGACATTTAAAAGAAAGAATCCCCGAAACTCCCTTTTAAAACACGTACTCAAGAGCATCAAATAGCTCCCCGCTACCCCCCATGATGTACAATGGCAACAGACTAGAGCTCTAACTGATTGTATCCACAAACCCGGCCAAAGGCGTGAAGTCCTGATATATTTGCCTAAGGTCACTTCCAGCAACCCTGAATTCTTAGACCTCCCAGGTCATCAGATCAAAACATTTCAAAGCGATCATTCAGGACCAAAAGTTACTCACTCTCTAAAGGAGATGTCACCCCGTAACCTCCGAATCATCCGACCTCCCTGGTCGTCAATCAAAACATTAAGCAAGTCACTCTGGACCCAAAATGTTAAATCAAATCAAAAGGAGAAATCACCACTTGTGACTCTCAGATCTTCCGAGCCCCGGTTGTTAGATCAAAACATTAAGCAACTCACGCCAAATCTTGACATTTTTCAGAAAATAGAAATTCCAATCCCTAAAACAATGTTTCCCGAAAAGTCAAGCCTCAAAACAATAGAATGAAACCCATCAATCCCTATTGCTTAATTCACCCATCAACCCATAAGAATATACATATTTCACGTAAATATATATATGTGGTCATTCACTCAGGAATACCACTAATACCAACTATAGTTTGCAGTTAACTAAATAACTCTCAAAACAATAAAGGTAACTTCGTTCGTAAATGAACATTGTGAGATTACTCACCTCAGAATCCCACTGCTTCTTCAATATAGAACCGAACTAACACTCACACCAAAAACTCGTCCAAATCATCTTGAGAAGCACCTAATCACCAATGATCTCAAATCAGTGAATCACCAAGTGATTAAAGTTCGAATCCCCTAATCGAACAACAACCCTGAAAGTAACGCCAATCGAGGCGAAACCTCCTCCGAGACCACCCAAAGTCTCCGGAATGCTTTTACGATCGATGTGACAAAACCATAAGTCGATCGAACTCTCAAATCTTCACAGATCGAATCATCGAACTGTCCAAAACCGTAAAAATCACAACATATTCATACGATCTCCAAAAATTGCGTATTATATATCAAAACGCTCGTATCGACGAGTAGATGATATATAAAACCAGAAACTATCCATTACATGGACGGAAGGCTGCCAAAATGCCTCTACAGTTGGTGGCACAACCACCACCGGTCAAAACTCAAAACTAGATTAATCCAACCGTCCAAAATGTCAAGAACACCAAATAGATTAACTTTAATACTTGGGGTTCAAGCCAACACAGCCTAGATCGCCGCCACAAGCCGCCGTGAACTGTTCACCTTGAGTTGATCCGATTCCAACGTGAATCGATCAAAACAAACACAACAGATCGATCAGGGAGGCTCTTACGAACTCAAAACAGAAAGCTTGAAGCCACGACGTTGCCGGAGCAAAGTTTTCCAATCGGGTCTGACTATACTCAAAAGTTAACACCTCCAGCTTCGTACAAGGTAAGAATCGTCGATAGAGGACGTCACAGGGAAGAGCGCACGGTGGAGGCAATTCGGTCTGGGCTTGCTTCACCGAAAGAGGTCGCCGTCGCCAGAAAAGTCAGGTCGGATCGCCCTGATCCGGGTCGGGTTGAGCGCGCTGAAGAGAGAGAACGGAGGATTTGAAACTTTCCGGTTTTGGAAACTTCCGAAAATAAAAATGGAAATTTCCTAAAACAGCAACCCCTATATATAGAACTTTCCAAATTTTCAAAAGCTCATAACTTTCTCATACGAACTCCGATTTTCCCGTTCCGCATATCCACGAACTCGTATCGACGGGTTCTACAACTTTCATGAAGGAAGTTTTCGGAGAATATCAACGTACAAAAATTCAACCTTTGTGCCCCCCCCCCCCCCCTAAAACCATACTTTTCGAATAAAAATTCATCCGAAACACTTCCGCTCCATTCAATCGTCCGATAATTACTAAAATTAATTCCAAAAAATCCTTGGAAAATAAATATGAATTTCCGGGGCATCACAATAAGTATTGGGGAGAGAATCCAGGGCTACATGAACGACTTGGGCATCATTGACACCCATGTCCAGATCTCTGAGTTTGTTGTTGATGTCAATCAACTCCATAATGTGGGTTCTGACACTCCCCACTCCACTGAATTTGAGATCATTGAACTTTTTGGACAGTCTTGCAGCTTCAGCCTTGCCACTTTCCCTGAATTTTTGAGCTATGGCCTCCAGAAAGTCCACTGTATGTTCTGGCTCCTCAATATAGCCTCTAACTGTGTCAGAAAGGGTGGTCCTGATGACATTCTTGGCCATTTTGTTAGCCCTGTGCCACTCTTTATAAGCTTTTTTTGTCCTCTTCAGTGCTTTCTTCATCCAGCTCATAGGGCTGTTCTTCAGTGAGACACAGATCCATGTTTTGATTCATTGCCAAATAGAACTCGACTTGGTTCTTCCACTTCTTGTAATTCCAACCAGTCAAAAGCTGAATCTGTCCCAAGGTGACAACCTCAGTTCCTGAAGTAAAACATAAAACATAAGTGTAAGTCCATATTATGTGTATTATTTATACTGCATAAATTAAGTGTTTGAATCATCAAAACTGAAATAAAATAGATGACAAAAACACAACTGAAACAATCCCATATTCTGAAGATATACTAGATAACACCTTTGTGGCATAAAATCTGATAACTAAATTTTCTATATCAACCCAAAGTACAGAACACTAATAATTCTAAGATCACATCTGTACTCACTTCTCGTAATACTGAAAAGCCGTAAAGATAGCCAGAAAACCTAACATCTTCTTTGTTATATGTCCTGAAAGCAGAAGAACTTCACAAGAACACGAGAAGGAACAATGGGAAGACAAGGAAAACATAAGCGTTATAGGTTGGTCACTATTCAAAACTTCACCAGCAAACATATCAACAAAGAAAACGAAGAATTAGACAGGTACAATGATCTAACAACTGAAATTACACAAGAACAAAGAAAATATTACACAACCGGCCATCATAATCTCTGAAAGAAAATATTCTATTGTCAAAAGCAACATAAGTTACAGGCCAACTGAGACAATAACAAGGTACACATACACTATAAAGGAAAGTGACACCAAGTTTGGTTGCATTTTCTACAAAGCAATAACAGATGCAAGGCAATAATATTGAAGAATAACAATAATCAAGTCAAATACCAGGATAACAGATACTTTATATAAATTAGAAGGATGATTAGGGCAGAGTGAACCCCAAAGGCAAATTCGCTTAAGGACTGAAGAAGGGACCATCCCTAGGAAGAACTCCCCCTGGCGCTTAACTTATTAATAATGAATGCAGAATACAAACAAAGAGGGGACATACAGCCTTACATCTTTAAGAAATACAAACCTTAAAAGAAAGCATCGGAACATCTGAAGTAAACATAGGTCAGGAACTCAGACCCCCAAGTACACTCAACATGATTGGTGCGACAGAGTTGCATGCCATATTCTTATAAACAAGATCAAATAGCAAGGGCGAGGGTGAGAGGGAGCTAGCAGAGACCATTAATTGGTGGCAGAATCCAAATTGCAGGTTCTAATCTGTACTCTTCCGAAGAATGCTGAGGGTAACATTGTAGAGGAGTAGTGGTTCCCTCTTCTAAATTGAAAATCCCCATATCACATTGACAACTACTAAAATTTCGATAATCATCTTCCACAGTTATCGAATCACTTGTGTAATATATAGAGTTTGGTCTGCACCAAGACAAGCTTGAGGCCAAAACAGACATTGACTGATTGTCACCAACAAACAGAGTCTCATCTCCAAGGGTTTTTAGCTCAACCTGCTGCACAACATATCCATTGTCATCAAATAACAACTTGCAAACCTTGAAAGTGAGAGTCACAGGCATTGTCAACTGACCCTATTCTCTCTGTACTTTCAAAAATCTTCAAACGTGCAAAAGCTCTCCTTTAGTTGATTCCACAAGATATGATTGAGAACTTGAGGGCTTATAAGTAGTATTGAGTATCTTTGCCTTTAGTGAATTACCTGCAGAAGTGCAGGTTTTAACATCAAACGACATGATTCTTCCAAGATTCTTGTCAACTGCGTATACCTGACCTTTGTAGAAAATAGCACCAGTGATGGCATATTGTTCCATTGTTTCTATGGAACTCCAAAACGATTGCCCTCCTCTAATGAAACTGAGAGTGGAATCAGTGGTGTAAAATGCTACAACCATAAAACTGTTGTCCCCATTAACGGAAGGATCCCTGAACAAGATGAGCTTCGGGGCCTGCTCCCGCTTGAAGCTCATACGGCCCTGCTCCAGCTTGGTGCTCCTGCCGAATCTCCATCCCCTGCATCTCAAGTCATGGGTAGCTCTTGTGCAAGGTTTCAGGAATTGTATCGTAGAAATAGAATATGGACCATAATAAAAAAAAGCATTGAAGCAAGCCAACCGTTGCCACAGGCATAGTATCTGCAAATGGAGTGATACTTAAAACGACGCATTGCTAGGTTAATCTTGTGGTAGACTTTTCCTTCAGATAGGCTATAAATTAGGTCTGGATCGCCGGGCAGGGTGAGCATGAGAGGAAGTAGCTTTTGTTAGATTCAATATGAAACATAAACTTTTAACTCAAGTATATTATCTCAAATGTTAAATCAATGTTATGAAATAAAATCATAAAACTAACTTGGTGGATTGCTGCCGTTATCCATTTGGTGATCCGCTGCCGTTATCTATCTGATGTTCTCCTAGATACACACCGTATCTCTCTTCATTGCTTGATGGGACAAACTCAATGAGAGCGTTTTTTATGTTCTAGCAGGGATCAAATACAAATACCATTCTATATATAAAGCTATTGAACACAACAGTTACATGGCAGTTCCTTCCATAAAGGAACTGTCAAAATAACTTCATATCCTAATAGATTTGTCTGGATAACCACACATTTAAATTTCAAATTCTTTAACAGATATTCTAATATATAAACTAAATTTGATTACTTAATAAGTTTATATATATTGGTTAATGTATTTATACTTGAATTCAAAACAGCTTATTTACATTAACTGATGCATACATAATATAATAGCTAGTTCATATCTATTGCTGTGCAATAGGTATGATCTCACAATCTCCCACTGAACTAGATATTATATGATGTATACTATGTAAATCACCTGTTTCTTAATTGTGCACTTGAATTCAAAAATACTATCTATTTTACAAAACCCTGTCAATTAAGATTTACTAAGCTGAATCATAGAAGAGAATGACAAATTAGCAAGTTGCCAGTCTTTTATAATCACATCATAGTAATCAAAATTACATGGATTACCTCAAGTGTGATCATGCTTGTTATGTAGTAACCGACTTTCACAAGCATTGGTGATCCTGATGGAGTTATTCAAACTGCATATTTGCTGATGTGAAATCAGCAACGTCTGAATGTATATACACGCTAAATTATGCAGTACTATATTTGAATAAAACAATTTCATTCGAAATTATATGAATGAACTTGATAATGACTGAGATGATTAATAACAATGCATTACTAAATAGTTGCAATACATACTAGTAACTTAGTGAAATACATAACTAACCATCAATACTGCCTAAAACTCCCATATTTTCCACCTGTCTGATGAACATAGAAACCGGCAATGCTTTGGTCAATGGATCTGCAAGTTGGTCTTTTGTACTTATTTTGGTCACCTCTACTTCATTGTCTCTCACAAAGAAATACTTAACATCAATGTTTCTAGATCTAGACGTCTTTTTGTTATTCTTTGAAAAGAACACAGCAACTGCATTGTCACAATAAATGGTCAATGGCCTTTCAATTGAATCCACCACTTTCATTCTTGAAATAAAATTTCTCAACCGCAAAGCATGTGCAGTAGCTTCAAATATTGCAATGTATTCTGCTTGAAAAGTTGAAGTAGCAGTTAATGATTGCTTATTAGTCTTCCATGAGATACCTCCGCTAGCAAACATGAAAATATATCCAGATGTTGATTTCAAGTCATCCAAGTCTTGTTTGTATGAAGCATCTGTATAACATTCCACTTTCAATTCTTGATATTCAATCCTTTTGTATACTAGCATGTGATCTCTGGTAGATTTTAAATATCTCAAAACTTTCTTTCCAGCAACCCAATGTTCATGTCCGGCATTTGATTGATATCTGGACAACATATTGACAGCAAAACTTATATCTGGCCTGGTACAAACCTGTGCATACATGAGACTTCCAACCAATCTAGCATAAGGTACATTCTCCATGGTTTTTCTCTCTAGAACATTCTGAAGACATTGCCCTTTGTGCAGCTTATCACCTTTAGAAACAGGAGCACTTCCTGATCTGCATTTTTCTAGACCAAATCTCAGCAGCATCTTATTTATGTAATTCTTTTGTGATAACCCCAACAAGCATTGATTTCTGTTTCTGCTGATTTCTATTCCAAGTACATAGTGAGCTTCCCCCATATCCTTCATGTCAAAGTTCTTCATCAAAAATTCTTTTGTGTCTTTCAACAAACCAATATTACTGCTGGACATCCACATATAAAATTAGAAATATGAAATGACTCCCACTAACCTTGCAGTACACACACTCATCTAATTTATTTTCTTCAAAGCCAAAATCTGAAATCACAGTAGCAAATTTTAAGTACCATTGTCTGGATGCCTGCTTGAGTCCATAGATGGACTTGTTGAGTTTGCAAATTTTCTTTTCATCCTCAATAAACCCTTCTGGTTGAAGCATGTAGATGTTTTCTTGCAAGTCTCCATTTAAAAATGTTGTCTTAATATCCATCTGATGCAATTCTAGATTGTAATGTGCAACCAAAGCCATCATAACTCTGAAGGCATCTTTAGTTGAGACTGGTGAAAAAGTCTCATTGTAATCTATACCCTCCTTCTGATTGTATCCTTTTGCCACAAGCCTAGCTTTGTATCTTTCAATCTTGCCATTTGCATCCCTTTTTGTTTTATAAACCTATTTGCAGCCAATTGGTTTCAAATCTGCAGTTCTATCTACTAATGTCCAAACTCCATTCTGTGACATGCTTTGAAGTTCATCTTCCATTGCTAACTTCCATTTGTGGCTGTTATTAGATTGCACAGCTTCTTTCAATGAAACAGGATCACTTTCTTCCCCTAAATCAAACTCAATTGCAGTCAAATATAGATGATAATCACTGGATATTGCAGATTTTCTTGATCTTTCTGATCTTCTCAAGACTTCATGTGCTTCTGCTGCTGGGATTTCTGCATTTTCACTGTTATGAACATCATCGTTTGGATCATTTTGATTTCTAAAATTGACCACTTGAGATTGATTTTCAACTTGTGCTGCTGGTATGAATGCTTCACCTTGTGCTGCTGGTATGAGTGTTTCACCTTGTGTTGCTGGTAAAAGTGCTTCACTAATCATCCGTGTTTCAGGTGGCACAAATTCTGGAAAAATGAACCAATCATCCCTGTTGTTATACATTTGATCAACAGTGGTCCCCTCACTTACATCTTCATTCTGATCAAACATTTCATCTTAGAAGGTTGCTCTATGTGTCTCAAAAATTCTGTTGGTTCTTGAACGGCAGTAAAATTTGAATCATTTTGACTTCTCTGAATAACCAATAAAATATGACGTTATTGATTTTGAGTCAAGCTTGTCATTTTCTCCATTGTATACTCTTGCCTCTGCCTTGCAACCCCAAACATGTAGATGATTTAGGCTTGGTTAATGGCCACACCAGTTCTCAAATGGGGTATTCTTAATTGCTTTACTTGGTGTTCTATTGCAAATGTAATTTGCGATTTTCAAAGCCTCTCCCCATAGAAATCTTGGTAAACCTGATCTGGAAAACATGCTCCTAACCATGTTCATCAAAGTTCTGTTTCTTCTTTCAGAAACACCATTTTGCTGAGGTGTGTATGGAGTAGTATATTGAGCAACAATGCCACATTGTTCCAAATATGTAGCAAATGGTCCTTTATGTTGCCCTTTCTCTGAATATTTTCCATAATACTCCCTTCCTCTGTCTGACTTGATTACTTTAATAAGCTTTTCAGTTTGTCTCTCTACCTCAGTTTTGAAAATTTTGAAAACATCTAAAACTTGTGAATTGTCAGAAATCAGATACACAAAACAATACCTTGAAAAATCGTCAATAAAAGTCACAAAGTAGCTCAAGCAATGATTCACTTCTTTTGGAACTGAAATTTCTCAAATTTGTCATTTTTCCTTTCAAGCAATCCACACAGGTTTCAAAATCACTAAAATCCAATGCAGAGAGAATATTTTGTTTGACTAACTCATGCAATCTTTGTTTAGAAATATGTCCTAGCCTTTTGTGCCAAAGAAAAGAAGAGACATGCTGTTGGTTTTTCCTTTTAACACCAGAAGATTTAGACACGTTGAAAATATCATGATTTTGTACTTGAGTAACAGCAGCAATATTAGAACAATTAACACACCAATAGCCATCGATTAATTTTGCATCACCAAAACAAGACATATTTTTAAAGAAATACGTAGCTTTATTATTACTAGAGAAACTAAAACCATCATTCATTAAAAATTGTGAACCAGATATTAGGTTTCTCTTTATTGAAGGAATACAATACACATTTTCTAGTACTAATACGAACTGATTTTTGAAAACTAATTTAACAATTCCTACAGCATGAACTGTCACCCTTTGGCCACTTGCAGTGCATACCCTTGTTTCATTCTTGTTTGGGATTGTTATGCTTGATAATCCCTGTATTGAATTAACAATATGAATGGGTGAGCCAATATCAAACCACCAAGAATTATCATCAACAAATGCATGTGACTCTAAGTTAAAAACTTATTTTAATAAAAATGTACCTTTCTTGTTCAACTAGTTTTTGAATCCCTCACAATCCTTCTTGACATGACCTATTTTCTTGCAAAAGAAACATTTCATTAGACCACTGGTTTTGAGAGACTTATTCTTATTCAGGTCATTTTTCATAGCAGCAGATTTAGATGAACTGGCCTTAAAGTTCTTGTTGCCAAAATTTTTCTTAACTTTTGGCTTTGCAACATAATTGATGTTGACTGTTTTTCCCCGCTTGATCATTTCATCTTCCTCCTACACACAAATGGAAATCGATTCATTTAGGCTCTATTTTTCTTTCTGTGTGTTGTAAAGGCTTTTCAAGTGACTGTATTGATCTGGGAAAGAGTTCAGCAACATGTGCACCAGAAAAGGATCATCAATGTTCATGTTTAAGTGCTTCAATTTTCCAGCAATATCTATCCCTTTCATTATATACTCCCTTATACTTCCATGTCTAGTGAACTTCATTCCCGTGAGTGCATTCATCAGGGTGCTAACTTCAGCTTTATCAGAAACTTTGTACTTATCAGCAATGGAATTGAAATAAACTTTTGCAAATTCAGAAGCTGGAATGCCGGGTCACAGCATCAGTCATGCTCTTTTTCATACAGATCAGTGCCATCCTGTTGTGCCTATGACACTGTGAATACCTGTCTTTAGGCCCCGTTTGGGATTGCTTCGCTTTTAAAAAAATCAGCTTTTGTTCAAAATTTTAGATTTTATCGTGTTTGGTAAATAAATAAAAAGCAGTTTTAATTTAAAGTTATAGGTCACTGGAAGTAGATATTAGAAGCAACCCAGATGTTGCTTTTAGAAACTGTTGTGGATCAAAACACGCTCTGCAGTTGTTTTATGTACTAACAGCACTTTTAAAAATATTACTTACCAAACACAAAACTGTTTTAATTCACAGCTGATTATTCTCACAACACAGCAGCAGCAGTTTTTTTTAAAAGTCGCAGCAATCCCAAACTAGCCCTTAGCCTCCTTAGATGCATTAGCAGTCAGTTCTACTGGTGGATCCTCTCTCAACACATGGTAAAAATCTAGTATGCCTAGGTTGAGTTCTATGTCTCCCTTCCACTTCTTGAAATTCAATCCATTGAGCAATTCAATTTGATTAATGCTCATTGGAAAATGCATGGCTGGAATGAAATTAATTTAAATCAGTCATTCAACATATCTTCTAGTTTGACTATATACTAGAATCATATGCATATCTCAAATGTTAATTCATATAGAATAAACATTTTAAATGAATCACATACAGATAGATCAATAAACATATATCATGTTCAAGATGCTGGTATCATTTGTGATACACTTATCTCTAACGATATATTTATGAATGTTCATTATCATACATATGTTATACCAGAAAGCTTAATCTTGATATCCAACCGCTTTGGAAGTTAGATTGTAATTTAAACTTTTGTTGCAGGAAAATTGACTTAGTGTGCCTTATCAAACTAGGAGTAGTAATAGGAGAGAAGGTTCTAGAATTCCTAATCCTACTCGGATTAGTATTCCTTGTAACATTAGAATATGTACTTTGTAATCCCTATATATAGGGCTCCTATTCTCAATAATATGATCAAAATTCTCCCAACAATTCTCTCTCAAATCTATTTTACTTAAACACGTTATCAGCACGAGTTCTAGCCACAAAAACAAACCAAAAACCCGAAAACCTTTTTCACCAAAACTGCCGCAGCACCTAGCCCCTTGCTAGCTCGCCTGCTCCTGCAGCCCTCCCGGCCGAGCCTTGAACCGCAACCCCTGCTGCGCACCTGCGTGCCCCAGCGCCCTGCTCGCTGCCGTGCAGCCCCGCGCCCATGCGTCCACTCCACGTTGCCCCTGCAGCGTCCCTGCAGTCTTGCCGCAACCCAGCTAGCCCTGCTAGCCTTCGGACATCTACCACCGCGCACCAATCTGCTACGTTCGGCCTCCATCTTCAGTTCTCATATTTGGCAGCTACTACTTGCTACCATCCACATATAACTGCCGCATATCATCACACAAGCCTAGCATCACCGAACCAACCATGCTACATCGATTCCAAAGAACAAAGTTTTCAAGGTTTCAAGCTCTAAACAAACAAGATGTCAAGGCTTGACTTTCCTATCCTTGACTCAACTGGCTCGGAATATCATAGTTGGGTCACTGATGTTGAGAACCATCTCACTTCAAAAGGGTATTCAGGCACCAAATCCAGATCTCCTATTCGAGCGTACGGCTACGAATAATGTCACCGCCCTTACCTTGATAAGGCACCACATGGATAAATCACTCCGATTGGAATACATGGCAATCAAGGATGCTAGAGAATTATGGGTCGCGCTAGAAGAGCGTTTTGGTAATGTTAAGGATACCCTCCTCCCCGACTTGAAAGTTCAATGGAGCAATCTACGATTCGCCGACTTCAAGTCCGTAGCTGAATATAATTCAGAAGTTCTACGCCTCAAAACTATGTTGGGGTTCTGTGGACAGCCTATCACAGAGCAAGAGCTAATTGAGAAAACTCTCTCCACCTTCCCCGTCTCAGCTATTTTGCTATCAAAGCAATACTGAACTGAATTCAATACTGGACGGCGCACGAGGTTTCATCAGCTGATTAATGTTATGTTTGTAGCTGAAAAACATGATAATATCCTCTTGAGAAATTATAATTCAAGGCCTATAGGAACTAAGAGCATTCAAGAGGCGAATTATAATAATGCACCCAGAGGAGGGCGCAAGGAGCGGAACCCTAAAATTAAGGGACACAACGGATGTTTTGGTCCATATAACTGCCCTACAAAGGAAGAAAACCGCCAAAATGGTGCGGGAGCATGTGGCAACAAGGGCCAACGTGGGAGAGGGGGACACAAGACTGCCGGCCATAGAGGTGGCGCCATTGTCCAACAAGGACGTCAATCTCGTCCTCATGCACATGATGAATCTCAATTCAAGGGAGGAAATCGTAATGATGCATGCCATAGATGTGGATCTATTGAACATTGGTTCAAGCAATGCAATGCAAGCAAACAATTAGCTGCACATTACAAGGCATATAGAGACTTCAGAGAGCATGAAGCCCATTTTGCCGAAGAAGAAGAAGAAGATGGTGATGATGCCAACGTCAATCTCACCATAGCGGACTTCAAATCTGACAAGGAATTGCACAAGGATGCTGCAGATTTTGATTAGTGTAGTCCTTTATATTTCCAAGAATTATGTAATGGCAATTATGCCTTAGTCAATCAATGACATTTTGTATTAATTCTATCTTATGTGGCGCATCGAATTAAGTATGATGTCTAGGAAAGTAATTGAGATTAGGGGTACTTAAGAGAGCCTCGCTCCACCGACATCTCTCTCTACTTCCCTGGTCATATTTGATTAGAGTTACCAAACGGATAGAATGACTACGATTTGATTTTTATTGGATTAGATTTTGGTCAAGAAACTTTGATGTAATCATTGGCTATTATTAATAAAGTCTCGATTTATTTTTATTCAATGTCTTGGACATGTTTTAATTTCGAACTTTATTATTTTTCAGTATGTTTCCCGGAGAGCTAGAATGCCTCGTGGATAGTGCAACTACACATACTATCCTTCGAAATAGGCAGCTATTTCTATGGATGACACCATCTCGATCTTCTGTGACTACGATGGCTGGATCATCTCAATTGATCCATGGTAGAGGACCAGCCCAATTTATGTTGCCAAATGGCACAATTTTAAATGTCACCAAAGCTCTTTATGCTCCTAAGGCAGGAAGGACCCTATTGAGTTTTAAAGATATAAGAGCCAATGGTTTTCATGAGGAAACGTATTGTGAGAATGGACAAGAGTTCCTTTACATCACCTCTAATGACTACGGACATAAAAGAGTCTTAGAGAAACTTATGTGTCGCTCTAGTGGTTTGTATGCAACCACTATTTGAGTCATTGAATCCAACCATGTCATGAGAGATGATTTATGGGATATAGGCTTTGGCACGACCGTTTGGGACACCCAGGTCGTGACATGATGATCCGTATATTAAAGACTTCACACGGACATCCCTT
>LYNE01002220.1:0-25420 GCA_001662545.1 Rosa x damascena | reverse complement strand
AGGAAAATAATGAAACTTGAAATTTAAGTACAAGGATCCAGCCAAACAGACGTCATCGTCACTAGTGGTAACTTCTGACTCACACCCTACTTCCTCAGATTTCATTTTTAATTCTTCCCAAGCCGTTGTGCCTGCTACCGGGTTATATAGTGCAAAGTCTAAATTGAGTACTTTGGAGATGACTGGTTGTATGGTGAGGATTGAATATTTTGGGAGTAAAATTGGTAGACATGGTGAGCCTGCACTTCTGGGTTCTTTATCACAACTACCGGAATCCATCAAATCTGTGAGCTCGCCGCCGGCCGCCGTCAATTCAGACTTCTCCAAGACCAGCTCAGTTGATGTCTCCAACTAGAGGTCTTCAGGGCCGGACCTGACACGAGGCCCAAGAGTCGGCTGACTCAGGCCCAAAAATCTAGGAGGCCCAAAAAAATTTTTATAGCTATTTATTATGTCCTATTGCCTTATCTGTCAGTACTTGTGAACATATTAATTAACAGCACTCCCTTCTCCGAATAAAGGGAAAGAAACATAAGTTTAATGGGGCCACAAAAGGTTGGACATATTTATATGATGCTTGACATATATAATATAATATATAATGTTAGAGTGTTTAAGAATACCCCATTATTAATTAATACTTGAAAGTGTACCCAAAAAAACAATTAATTAAATTAAAAACAAAACAAAAAAACAGTAGAAGCCTAACTGATATAATACATCTTCAGATATATTATTTACTTATAATCTAAATATTTTTGGATATTACATGTTGTTTGTTGCTTTATTATCAGATTTTGAGTTTATAGCTTTAGTTCCAGATTTTTTTTTTTTTAATACACACTATGATTTGAGGGCCCAACTCCTAGAATTCGCCTCAGGTCTGAAAATTTCAGGTCCGGGCCTGGAGGTCTTGTACCAGAAGATGGAGATTCCGACAAAAGTAAGACTGGTGAACTTACAAAGCTTGATAACTTATTGACTATGGTAGGAAATTACTTCCGGTATTGAAAACACTAAACGGAACAAAATAGATAGTTATGAATAATTAACACAAGTTTTGCTAACGCAGTGTAAAACTCACCACTGAGGAAACATCACTGCGAGGCATTTTAGGTAGCCCACACACAAGAACAATCAACTATGAAATTAAGTTCTTACAACTCACAAGTTGTGGTATTCAACACAACCACTTTACAAGCATCACAGCTAACTTGTTCACAATTTGACGACTCTATTCTACACAAGAATAACACCGCCTGATGTTGTTATTAAGAACAGAAACTTTCTATCTTCTTTTAGGATAAGCACCTCACTAATCTTGAATGATATGCATGCAATGATTTTAGTGAGCAATCACGAATAACAGAAACAATGAGAGTTTTTCAAAAACCAGTTTTCAAGAGTTATTTCTCACACAAAGACAATACCTTTTGATTCAAAAACTCTACGTCTAGAATGCAGTTTCAAAAACTTTTATAGAGGAGCAAGACTCCCCCTCAATCAAATCCCTTTCGCATCACCTAATAAGATACATATAGAAAGGTTTTAAAACTGAAATCAAAACTTCCTATCTATGTGATATGCATGTTGAAAACCTTTTAATGCAGATAAGTATATCAAATCAATTTAATCGATATGCATATCAATTTAAATCATATAACGTGATATGAAATGAATACCACTTTTACTCAAGATCAGTTAGAGTGATCCTCCTTGATTTCCTCTTGGTGATTCGATCCTGCAATCTTCTTTTATTAACTTGAACCACCGGACAACCAGGAGAGATACTTTCCCAATCGTATGCAACTTTTGATCTCCTAGTGATCTTGGGAAAGCATGTGTTGAATGGTAATAGCCCAATATACTTACAGGTATGCATTACCCAAGTGTTGTAGGAATGGAAAGGATATTGGTTCATGTTCTGTGGGAAATGTTTTTAGTGCATTGTGTGTACGACTTAAGCATTACATTGAGGGTTCAAAGAAGATTAGTCACTATGTAGTGCAACTATGCTTGAATCCAGAGTTCTAATGGGAGAGAGTTAAAAAGAGGAGTGGAACCGAAGAATCCAATTCATTTCAGCGAAACAGACATCCACATCGAAAAACGACACAAAGTGATGAGGGTTGCCAAACACAGTTGCAAATGTTATTATGCCTAGCGCTTGGCACAAGCTTTTGTTTGCTTCCTTTTTTTGATGGCTGGAATCATGCTAGAACTCTACTATATTAGTCTATCCCTTAACTGATTCCACACATCAAAGAAAAAAAGCAAAGAATTTTAGATTTGGCCGGAAAAGAGGGAACTTCACTCCCTTGAGGCTGCAATTCAGTTTAAAGTTTTATTGCCATAACTCAAAATCAACAATCGATGGGCAGTCAACTGAAGTAGTCGAGAATCATATTGGGATATAGGAAGAACAGGACTTTTGAAGCAGCCACTCAAATCTTGAACATCAAAAGCAGTAATTTCATTTCCATTGATAAGGAGGGAATTGCTAACAACCACCAGCTTATGCAGCAAGTGTTCCAAATTTACAAAAAAAAACACAGGAAAAGAAAAGAAAACTACAACATGTTATGAAGGTAAACAACCCTCCAAAAAAGAAACGCCAAAGGGAAGATAGAATATAAATAAATGACCAAGTTCAAAAAGCTATAGGCTTTCTCCCAGGCCACGATTCTATTTTCTCGAAGTACTTGACTGGAACAACACCATCAAAGCTTTCAGTCAAGATCACCTTGTTGTCTGAAATGTAGAACTTCATTCCCTCTGAAATGTAAAATAAAATGAACATAGGCTGATAGGCATGAGAAGCCTGTGCATTTGTTACCCAATGCATATACAGAATAAAAACAGAAGAAGAAAAAAAACAGGGATGATGAATCTATATGACTTTTAATTTAATAATTATATCAAAGTTGTACCAGCTAAAGCTTTTCTGACATCAAGAAAGATCAAAATGTTACATCCCGTCTCATACCTGAAAGACCACATCAAATCAATTATCAGCATTCTCACAAAATATAAAAAATTAAATAAGTAAAAGCTCAAGAACACTTGTCTAGGACTCAACTGAATAACCCAACAGATATACCTTAGAATGCAAGTTTCTTGCCGAGCCTAGAACTAATCACGGATAAACAATTTCAATCACAAACTCTAATACATTCCCAAGCTGGATAAGTTATTATTTCCCTTGCTAATTTGTCTGAGAATTCGTAAAGAGTTTACACCCTTTGACAGAATTTTGGGTTCACCACATTCCAATTGCTGTTCAAATTTTCCCATACACTTTCAAAATCCCTTTTCTTGTTTATCATTTTTTGGCTGTTTTAAAGGGAGCAGCTCTGGAATAGAACATATATGATGGACTCCAGAAGCAATTCTGACTGACTAGAAGCAAGTTAATGAATAGGAAATCACATACAATTAGATAAAAATTCTAGCAAACATTACCGCTGATCACTTCCCCATCTGTTGGCAAGCCCCTTGCAAAGTGTACAGGCAATCTTGTCATGCACTTCAGACCAGACTCTAATATTGAATCCAAATTCTTCCTATAAGTTCCATGCACGCACACTGCAGATTAGGGGGAAAAGAAACCAGTAAAGGAAACCAAAAATGTAATCCATATGAAACACTAATTATTCTTTTTATTTAGACAGAGAAGATAAAGACAAAGAATACATGAAAGTTGGGGACTAAAAGACTCGCAAGAAAGAACCTGGAACTTCTTCAAATGAAAGGATTGGCTTTAATAATCTTTCAGTTTCAACTATCTGCCAATACGCAAAGATGTGACAAATCAATATACGATGTCATAGTGAACCTGTATGGTTGAAGCTAAATCCAACAATGCACATATAAAATGAATGGTTTACTAAGCTGGCATAATAAAAAGTACAGAATAATGTCAATGCAAACAAGTATTGGTGCATAATCGAAAAAAATGAACATCACAAGCAATTGGAGAAGAAGAAAATGAAAAGACCAAAAATTATTCTTAGGCTCGCAATTTATGAGTTCAGAATAAACACCAGTATTCATACTGAACAAAAGGTTTAAAAGAAAATACTGTATCAATATTACGCAAAAGCAAATTCAAGCTCTGAAACAAAGAAACCTTTAGAATCAAATGAATCAAAATTATACTTCTATAATTAGTACATTATACTGCATAATGCTCTGAGTCTAGCTTCAAAAATGCATATATTATACTGAAAAGAATCGTCAAAGAAAATAATCAAGGAAATCAACTCATAGCGTATTATGGCAAAGCCTAGCTTCAAAACTTTACAAGTATTATATAAGAATGAAGACTAGCGTCTCTGACCTCACCGTGATTCACAAGATTACATAGAAATACTACTTTCACATTTCATTAAGTGTAATAACAAAAATACAAGAAAACAGTTTGAATTGTAGCATGTATTAAATTTTGCATCTCTATAAAAGGAGCTAAATATATCAAACTTCAGAAACTATGCAAGATAAATGAGGATAGTTACCGTTGTTGAGTGGCCTTGGTTTGCACGTATAAAAAGTTCCCCGTTTTCTTCCAGGAGGCTGAAACGCTGCTTATTATCCCTTCTGACAGCCTGCAAAGAAGATTCCAATAATAAAATCTCCACTTTAGGCAGTTCATCTAAACAACAAATGATTACTAAAGACTACTCGCTTCCAATCATTAAGTTTAGAGAAAGTTGAGACTAACCTCAATCTCATCAACAGTATGTGAGCTCCGTGGAATATTAGCAAATATCTTCAAGTTCAGCTTTAAAAGATCATGAACCTTCACAAATCCATCACTCTGCATATCCAAATTCAACTCAAAAGCCATATGGCGCAATATACGTGTCCTACAAATACAAAGAACGGTCTGAAATATAAAAAATAAAAATAAAAAAACCTATGCCAATCAGCTGAATTACCCTCCTTCCAATACACATTATATATGCATCTACAATGTAACATATGTCAAAATGAATATTCCTATATTCCCACGTTTTTTGGCTTAGACCACATAAAAAATAAAACTCGAACAGATTGATTTACTGTTA
Organism: Rosa x damascena; assembly: GCA_001662545.1. NCBI lineage: Eukaryota > Viridiplantae > Streptophyta > Magnoliopsida > Rosales > Rosaceae > Rosa > Rosa x damascena. The sequence goes on along the minus strand of LYNE01002220.1, from coordinate 20,354 downwards.
AAAAAAATAAAAATAAAAATAAAAAATCTAATGTCAGCTCTAACTAAACAGACCTCCATTGGTTTCATGCACATTGAATGCTTCAATTCATAATTAAAAACAGAAAACAAAGGAAAGAACATGAGAATGTCATACTGCTTACAATAATCTACCGAGTGCATCAACTCTATCTTTGCCAGAGCCGCCGCCGCCACCACCACGGCCCCTTCCTCTCCCGCGACCCCTCGATCTCTCTCCATCATCTTTCACGTCCCAACCTCCTCCTCTGCCACCACCACTGCCAAACAAAGCACACAACAATTACAAAGTCAATTACATATAAGCACACAATCCCTTACCGTCTACCAAAAAACAAGAAAGAGTGAAATTTTGCATTTGCTTGCATAAAGGCGCTGAAATTGAACCCATAAACTAATTGAACAGTGACAAAGAGAAAATAAAACTGCAATCCAAAATTTGATTTATCTTTACTTAGAAACTAGAATTCTGAGCTACATTTAACAGAGGGGTCTAATTATTGTTCCTGCAAGATTAGGAAAAGCATACATACCTTCTGTTATGACAAGCAAAAGGAGCAAAAGAATTGCTGCTGCTGCTGGTTCTGTTGTCCATGAAGATTAGAGTGGGGAAGAAGAGAAGAGGTAGAGATTTAGGGCTACGTGTGGAAGGAAAGCGCGACCGTAGCGTAGTCAATTAAGTCAAACAAGGGACCAAAGCAGTCAAGTTCAACTAGAACAATCGAACACAATGATATATGTCACAATCTCAGACTTTGTATTCTTTTTATCATATGCAATCTTTAAACATGCAATTTAAATAACAAAATTTAAAGACTTAGTATTCTTTGGAGGCCTGGTATGCAAAATTTTGATGACATAAGGCATAAGCACCCAGCAATATATGAAAGAAGAGATTATCAGTTCCATAATTTAGTTCACAATAAGATCATATGTAAGCCGTATACAATACAAAACAATGAACATAATGAAATCAAAATCGTCAAGTTATAAAATCAACTGATACTTTTCTCCCCCTTAAAAGTTTGATAATTATGAATTTACCTCTCCCACTGACCCTTTTAGATATAGACATTCATATCTATTATATATAGGCCTTATACCCCCTCTAGAGGGTCGCTATTGAAACTGAGGTTTCTCTAGTGAGATACAAGTTCTGGGGAGAATTTCATTACATTTTGGGTACCTCTATTTGATATTCCAGTGAGTTATACATGTTAGCAAAGCAACTACACTCACACCCCAGTCTAAATTAGAAAACTAAGGGTGGTAAACTTTTCCATCTCTTTATTCATTTACGAACAAACTTCATACCCTGACATATATGCACAGCCACAAGAAAGAAAGGGAAAAAAAAAAAAACACTAAGCCATGATATTAGTCATGTTACAGAACGTCTTATTTTGAATTGATTATATATGATTGGTACCAAAAGAATATCTGTATATGTATATGAAGTGTGCTGAAAGATCATTCCAAAACATTTGGAGGTTCAAGTTGACTAAAGCTTAAGCGATATTTGCTCATTGATGATAACATTAACTGTTCCTTAAAAAGAGAAAAATTTAGAATGTAGTAGGCATTTTTATGAATAAAGGCTTGCTGTGTAGCTTTACAATGAATCAGGAGACTTAGATTTTCTAGAGGCAAACAACACAGCAAACAAGAAAATAAATACTCAATAAAAACAAAATCAATCAACCATCTACATCAGTCACACACACACACACACACATATATAGGCCTCAATAAGGCTATTCGAATTTAAATTTTGCAAAGAATAAAGAAAAAAACAAACTAAACTGGAGCATGTATAAGCCGCGCACCTGGGTTTGAGATTTATGAAAGCAAAAATCATAGATGCAGAGGCTCCTTGATTAAGGATTCAACAAGCTGTAGACGGAATCCTCTAGTTGAAGGCTTAATCGAGAAGCCCTAGCATCTGAAGCAAACCCAGAATTGGGAATAACCGTGGTCGAACAACGTTAAATTATTTTTTTATTTTTGCTTTCGTTTCGTTTTTACATTCAGGCTTTCGGGTTGCCAGATTTGGGCCGGGTATAATGAAGCAGGCCCTAAACAGAGAAGCATTCTGTAGGAAAAGTAAAGAATTCTGTAGGCTCCGATTTATTTTACGTCTGAAAACAAAAATAATTTTTGCTAAACATTAAGTTGATTCTTAATTGAGCACAGAGGCTTTGATACCAAATGTAAATTAATATTGATGTATATATGTTTTATGCTCAAGATTAAGAACACGAACTTACTCATGCATAGGGAATGAAGATTGTGGAACTTAATACTAACTTGGTGTAGATATGGTCGAATCTTGGTGCTTCTCGTCTGAGCCATCCCGTAGGCTATCTCTAATGGGCAAAGAACAATATATATATATATATATATATATATATGCTTGATAATAGCTAGAGCAAGGACCAAGTACTTATGTAGGCAAACAAAACTAGCCACCTTCTCATAAAAGTTTACCAGTCCTAATAGCAATAGAGATATCAATCTTTATTTTTTGTACTAATGATACTAAAGAATTCTCTCCCCTTTTGGTGTATGGTTTTTCAAAACATTTAAAAAAATAAAAATAAAAATAAAAAATTCTGTAGGCTCCGATTTATTTTATGTCTGAAAACAAAAACAAATTTTGCTAAACATTAAGTCGATTTTTTTTTTTTTTTTTTTGAGTAAAAAGATGTCATCCCTTTATTAAACATTAGAAAGATTACATTCTAGTAGAGTCAGCTGCAAGAGCAGCCATAAGAAAGCTAGGGGGAGAAAAGAAAATGCTCTCATGCTATATAGTCTTAGCATTGTCTGCCAACAAATGAGCCACCACATTGGCCCCTCTTCTTGTATGGGCAACCCTCATATTTGGGAAGGAAGTTATCATTTCCTAAGTATCATCATAAATTCTGCCCAAAACAGAAGTTATCATTTCACCTCTAACGAGACCGGCCCTTTTCGATTACATTCATGATCGGAAAAATGGCTGCATGCAATGCCTCATTGAGATATCCTTATGGAGATGGCATCAGAATCTGTAGCAGGTCTTTCTTATCTGCATTCTTCATCAATCACTCATGGAATGTCAAGTCTTCCAACATTATTACTAACTGATTGCTTGGCCAGAGTTGCCTCTTTTAGAACTTCAACGTTAGTCCCTAGTAATGAGTCCCAGATAAGAATATTGGTACGGAGGCCACTGTTATCTAGACCCAGAGTATTTCGGTGCTAGGGCAATTGACAGATAATAAGAGTGATCGATGTCCACAGCTTCGGAGTCGTTTTGATAGAAATTTTAACTGGGAAGAAGCCAATATCCTTTAATAGACCAGAAAATCAAAGAATCATAATTTGTCATTTCCTTTTGCCCATGGAACAACAAAATGGCCTGTATCAGATTATTGCACCGCAAATCAAGGAAGAAAACAAAGAATAAGTCAGTGCAGTCACAAAACTCGCAAAGTAATGCCTCAAGCTTGATATGTAGAGGGTGTAGCTTCCCAAAGTCACTCTACAGTAGCTGCCTTTGTTCTAACCTCCATTCATTGACCACTAAATAACTAGATCTCTAGTGACTGAAAATGGCTCAAATTTTGGCACAAGACAGTAGACATATAGGAGAACAACTACAGAAAATTTATCTCAAAATAGCATGTAATTTGAAGATATAGTAACCCAAATTCAACTGAAATTTCTGGACAGAAATTGCTCACTACCACACTCATTCTCCTTCACATTTCCAAACTCCGGACACCTCCCATCCACCTAAAAAGATGGCTAAATAGCCTTATTGATGCAAAATGAACAAGCAAACTTCAAAATCACATAGGGTTGCCTCCCTAGAAGAGCTTGTTTTTAAAGACCCCAAGCCGGTCTATAGAACTTGGTTTCTTCAAGGTGGCTTCTTCTTTCCACCTCCACCCACATAAGCTTTAGTAGAACTAGAACCTCCACAAGATGATGCAAGAAACTTGATATTCACCGGAGTGTTCCACTCAAGATATCCTTTCTTCTTCTTCTTTTTCAACCCACAAATCTCCTCTATTGTCTTAATTTGATTCTTTTGCTCCTCACTCAATGCGAGATCCTCATTCACATTTATCTCATCAAGAGTAGAAATTGCAAACACTTGGCAAGGAGAGGAAGAATTAGTAACTAATGGCTCTTGATTGTAGTGTGGGACTTGGTTCAACGGGCCAAAAATTCTATCGCTCTTTGCTTCATTGCCCTTGACCAAGTTAATAGAAAGCATACTTTTTACCACCTCCGGAGGGTAAATGGGTTCAAGCCTCTTGAGTAATACTTTTTTGCCCAATACCTTCATTTTGATAGTGCCCTTTTGAACATTAATTTTTATCCCCGCGGTTGCCATAAAAGGTCTACCAAGAATGATAGGTATGTCCTTGTCACTAGGAGGTACATCATCCATATCCAATACCACCAAATCTGCCGGTAAGTAGAACTTGTCAAGTTTGATCAATACATCTTCAACAACACCCATAGCTCTAATAATGCTCCGGTCCGCAAGTTGTAAGTATATAGGAGTAGCTTTAATAGGCCCTAGATCAAGTTTCCGAAAAGTCTCAAAAGAAATAATGTTAACACTTGAACCAAGGTCTATCAAAGCTCTATGAAAGACTTTCTCACCAATAGTGCAAGAGATATTAAAACTGCCCGGATCCTTGAGTTTTGGGGGAATCCGTCTTTGCAAGATAGCACTAACCTCACAAATTTCAAACCGCTCATCATTCTTTATCTTCCTCTTATGGGTGCACAAGTCCTTTCGAAATTTTACATAAACCGGCATTTGTCGAATGAGCTCAATCAAAGGTATATTGACATTGACCTTCTTCAAAATATCATGCACTTCGGACATCAAACCATCTTTCTTCTTTTTCCCACCCTTTTTTACATTTTCTTTCCTTGGCACATTAGGGTAAGGAAGTTGAGGCTCCGGTGTACTCAAATCAAGAGGTGGATCAAAAGTGAGGCTCCCGGTTGTGCCCCTAAGGGTAGTCACGGTCCCACTAGGGTTCTTAGCCTTCAAGGCCTGGCCTAGTGATGAATGGACTGGACCACTCCTATCTCTAGAGCTACCATGAACATGTAGGTCTTCCTCCTTATTCCTCCCCCCCTTTTCGGTAGAAGTAGATTACTCAAAATCATAAGTGGGTCTAATGTCATCAAGAACCTTTCTAGAGGTGTCATTGGCCTTAGATGGGTCCCTAGCCTTCATGGCCTCACCATCTAATCTTGAGGCCGAGATATCCTCATCCCTAGAGGTGTTCTTTCTCATTAAAACTCTTTCCTTGCCACTATCAATCAAACCATATTTTCTCGTATCATTCTCAAATGACAAGAAACCATAACCACTATAAAAAATAGCTCCTCCGGAAGGTACATTTTCTTCCCCTCCGACTATCTTATCCAACCCCTTGTTTTTTCCTTTTGCATTCAAAGTCACATCACCCACTCCATATTTACCGGAAGGTACATTTTCTTCCCTTTCGGTCCCATCCTCCTTATAATAAAAAGAATCATGATGTGTATGCAATTGATCATCAACAACATGGCCAAGAGGTACATTTTCTTCTCTCTTGGCCCCATATGAGTGCAAATCATCATCATGCACAAATAAAGGATTTAAATGGAAACTAGAAGATGAGGGCATGTAAACATGATTATCATATACCTTTCCCGAACGTAAAGTGGTGACGGCATTGCATTCATGGACTTTTCCTCTTGGGTTTGGCTCCGGTTGTGAAGGTAGAGCTCCTTGTGGACGTGCTCCAAGCTCTTTTGCCATTTGACCCAATTGAATCTCCAACTTTCTCACACATTGTGCAAGTGAACTTTGACCTTGAGCAAGAATACTAAGAGTTTGATCGGTCTTCGCTTGGCTTTGTGTAAGAGAAGTATGACTTTGAGCTAGGGTGGCCAATATATCATCCATATGAGACTTATTTGGTTCTGGTTGTGGTGCTTGCCTATTTTGAAATCTGGGAGGAGCATTTTGTGTAGGATTGACACCTCCAAATGAATGAGAACTTTGACCAAACCCTTGAGTGTCATCTGGGACTCCTCCATAAACATGTGTAGCACCAAAAGATGGCCTTTGGCCTTGAGAATTGTAACTAGATGCTTGCTGCCCATAATGATTTTGTCCACCAAATTGTGTGTTCCCATGACCGTGGGGACTAAAAGATGAAGAATTGGGGCCTTGATTCCCTCCATATGAGTGAGAACCACCTTGGTGTGCATTAGAGGACCCTCCACCATCTCTCCATGAGAAATTTGGGTGATTACACCAACCCGGATTATATGTAGTAGAAGAAGGATCATTTCTTTGTGGCCTTTGATAATAATTAATAGCTCTAACTTGCTCCTCAACAAATTCCGGAAATTGTGAAGCCAAGTGACAATCATGAGTAGAATGATGAGGGGACTCACAAATCAAGCAAAGATGTGAAGTAGTAACACTCTTGACATGTGAAGAAGAAGTACCATTAACCTTTTGCGCTTGAAGAAGCATCTCAAATTTCTTGTCAATCTTTGCTTCAAGCCTTTCAAGCTTGGAATTCATAACTCTATCATCTTTATCAATATGAGAAACATCATACACACCTCTACCTCGAGGCTCCATATCAACTCGACCTCTAGTACCATATGCATGTGAATCTCGACCTCTAGATGTAGTGTGGTCATCTCTACCTCCTCTTCTCCTTTGATGATTATCCCATTGACCGGATTGGGTAGCCACTTCCTCACAAATATCCCAAGCGGCATTAGGCCCTTTCTTAAGAAAATTTCCACCCGCTACATTGTCTAATCTCCTTCTATCATCAATAATCAACCCATTGTAGAAAGATTCACAAAGAAGCCACTTGGTGAGTCCATGATGAGGGTAACCTAACTCAATATCCTTGAAGCACTCCCATGCATCATAAAAAGTCTCGTTATCCTCTTGAAAGAACTTGGTCAAACTATCCCGCATATAAGTAGTCCAATGATATGGATAATAAGCATTCAAGAAGACTCTTTGCATATCGACCCAAGAGAGAATGGATCTTGGCTTAAGCTTATGAAACCAAGTGCGTGCTTGATCTTTTAAAGAAAATGGGAATAATCGAAGCTTCAAACCCTCCAAGGTTAATCCTCCCAAGTGCATAATGGAACATATGGCATCAAACTCAATTATATGATCATATGGCCTCTCACTAGCCATGCCATGGAAAGTAGGTAGAATAGACAACATGTTAGGCTTGATCTGAAAGTTGGCATTTGTCAGAGGAAGCACAATGCAAGATGGAGCATTTACAATACTATGACATGTGTTAGAGAAACTAAATCTTCTCCTAAACTTCAGCCATATGATTCTCCTCCATTGAATACACAGGCTGTTTTGATTATGCTATAATTGCATATCAGTTTTGATTATAGCTGTAAATAGAGTTTAATGGTTGCATTGTAACAGCAGTATCTCACTGCTATATATGTGTACATTTGTAAACATCAATATATTGAAATATCATTTTCTATATGGTATTAGCAGCTTAGGTTCTCCCCCTATTGATCCTCTTTCATCTGTTATCTGTCCTTGTCTTCCCCCCTCCTCTTCCATGGTTGCTACCAACTCCACTCCTTCACAACACTCCTCCTATGGTGGTCGTCAGGTTCTGTCTCTGTCGACTTCCACCGTTGCGCAACAGCAGCTAGCTCAGCCCTTTGGGCCTTTCACTCCTCCTGCTTGGGTTGTGCGTTCTTCACCTCCCAATTGGTGTCCCCATTGCCACACAAGTCTTCATTAGCTGCACCACTGTCCTCATCGATTTCCTGGCACATCCACAGCTACACCCTTTGCTGGAGCTCATTTTGTTGCTGATCCTAATTGGTATCCTGATACGGGTGCCGCTCACCACATGACTGCTATGCCTCTCAACAATTCTCAACCTTATGGTGGTCCACACAACGTGTATATGGGTAATGGGGATTCAATGCCCATTTCTCATACTGGTATTCTTCCTTTGTCCTTAGGCTCCTCTCAATTCTCTTTATCTGATGTCTTCCACATTCCTTCCATTCGTAAAAATCTATTGTCGGTTGCACGGTTCACTAAAGATAATCGTGTGTTTTTCCTCTTTGCTCCTAATTTCTATCAAATTTATTGTTTACTCACTGGTTGTCTCTTGTTTCAAGGCCCTTGTAAAGATGGTCTCTATCCTCTCAATCTATCCAGCGTGTCCACTACTCCCTATGCACTTGCCTCCACTCACTCCGCCATCTGGCACAACCGTTTGGGTCACCCCTCTTCAAATGTCGTAGCTCGTTTAGGGTCTAGCATTGGTTCTAAGTTATCTTTTCGCTCTTTTTGTAGAGATTGTGCACTTAGCAAATCTCATCAATTGCCTTTTCAATATAATCAAGAATGCGCAACTTTTCCTTTTCAAATTCTTCATAGTGATGTTTGGTCCTCGATCTTCTACCATTTCTGTTAGCGGATTTAAATATTATGTCCTTTTTACTGATGAATTTTCTCGGTACACTTGGATTTATCCAATGCGTCGTAAAAATGAGGTTCTCACCCATTTTCAAACCTTCGTTTCTATGATATGCAATATTTTTCACCAATCGCCTCAATTTCTCCAAAGTGATAATGGGACTGAATTTGTCAATCATGCTTTTTCTCACTATTGTCAATCCTTGGGCATTCAACAGAGATTTTCTTGTCCTCACACACCACAACAAAATGGTCTTGTCGAGCGTAAACACCGCCACATTGCCACCATGGCTCGCACCGTCCTTCTTACTTCAGGCGCTCCACATCATCTTTGGGTTGAAGCCGTGTTAACATCCGTTTACCTCATTAATATTCTTCCTACCCGTGTTCTTAACTGGGCTACACCACATACTCGTCTTTATGGGAGTCCACCTTCTTATTCCTCTCTTCGAGTCTTTGGTTGTTCTTGTTTCACTTATCTCGGTCCTTATGTCTCTAATAAACTCTCTAGTTGTAGTCTTGAGTGTGTTTTTCTAGGTTACAGCCCTCACCATAGAGGTTACCGTTGTCTTGATCCCCGCACTGGTCGTGTCTATATCTCTAGGCACGTCATATTTAACGAATCACATTTTCCTTATAAAAGTTTGAAGGACCAGCCTACTCAGGCCTCAAGCACATTGGAGCTCACTTCTTTGTCTAGCCCAAGCCTGCTTGTTGCTCCAGAAGCCCAATTGCCTGGCAGCCCAAGCTTTCAGCCCAATCCCTCCCTTCAGGATTCTATCTCGGCATCAACATCATCAGACCTAACCATGTCTCCATCAGTCCTTCCATCGCCTGCCCCCATCATCACCTACCACCGCCGTCCCCGGCCTGCCCCTGTCCCTCATTCCTAGCCCATCTCAGTCAACAAGGGGCCTTCTCTCATCCCTGCGACAATTTCGTCGCTGTCTGCAGCCTACCCTCCAGCGACAGTTCCGTTGCCGTCTGCAGCCTACCCTTCAGCGACAGTTCTGTTGCCGTCAGCAGCTGACCCTTCAGCTTGGGTTCCGTTACCATCAGCCGCCGCATCTGTAGCTGACCCTCTATCTCCGGTTCTGTCACCATCTATGGCCTCTCCTCCAGCGCTTGAACCGAGCCCACCACCTCCGGCGCCTACTGCGAGCCCACCTCTTCTAGCGCCTACTGCAAGCCCTCCTCCTCCAGCGCCTGCTGTGAGCCTACCTCCTCCACACAACCCTATGGTCACACTACTCCGGGATGGTACTCGCCAAACCAAAATTCAAACTGACGACACAATCAGGTACCCCATTCCTCGAGCTCTCCTAACCTTGATTGCCTCTACCGAACCCACATGTTATTCTCAAGCTTCCAAGAAAGCAGAGTGGCGTGCTGCCATGACGGAAGAAATCAATGCTCTCATGAAGAATAACACTTGGTCTCTGGTTCCCTTCTCTCTGGTTCAGAACACAGTTGGCTACAAATGGGTTTTCAGGGTGAAGCGCAAGCCGGATGGCTCAGTCGACCGCTTTAAAGCACGTCTTGTGGCTAAGGGCTTCCACCAACAACAAGGTATTGATTTTGACGAAACTTTTAGCCCTGTCATCAAACCTGCTACAATCCGTACTGTTCTTAGTCTTGCTGTGTCTCGTGGTTGGTCTCTTCGCCAATTAGATGTCAAGAATGCTTTCTCCATGGTTTTCTTACGGAGGAAGTATACATGACTCAACCTCTTGGTTTTATTGATCAAACTAGGCCAACTCATGTTTGTAAGCTCCACAAGGCACTTTATGGCCTTAAACAGGCTCCTCGAGCATGGTTCCAGAGAATGAGCTCTTTTTTGTTGTCCGTTGGGTTTTTCCAAAGTTTGGCAGATTCCTCTTTGTTCATCTTTCACCACGGTCAAGACACAATTCATTTCTTGCTGTATGTTGACGATATTGTGGTTACGGGCAGCAATGATGGTCTTCTCCAGAGCTTAATTGATGCCCTTGGTCGCTGTTTTGATATTAAAGACTTGGGGCCACTGCACTACTTTCTTGGTTTGCAGGTTCATACCGTCTCTCATGGACTGCATATTAATCAAGTGAAATATGCTTATGATCTTCTTTCCAAGCATGATTTGTTGCTCAGTAAGCCAGTCAGTACCCCTATGTCTGCCTCACATAACCTCACTACCACTCATGGTGCTTTACTTCCCAATCCCACAGAGTTTTGTGCACTTGTGGGTGCCTTACAATATCTCACGATTACCCGTCCGGATATCGCTTTTGCGGTCAACTCGGTTTCCCAGTTTATGAGTCAGCCTCGTGATCCTCATCTGGTTGCCATGAAACGCATCCTCCGCTATGTCAAAGGCACCTTGGGTCATGGATTATTTTTTGCGCCTCAGAAGCAACCGGTTCATATTTCTGCCTATTTTGATGTGGGTTGGGCGGGCTGCCCTGACTCCCGTCGTTCCACATCTGGTTATCTTGTGTATCTTGGCTCCAATTTGGTCTCTTGGTGCTCCAAGAAGCAGCCTACTGTTGCTCGATCGAGTGCCGAGTCGGAATATCGTTCTCTTGCTCATGCCTGCGCAGAGACTACTTGGTTGGGCTATCTGTTGTATGAACTCCATGCTAACATTCAGTTCCCCATCTTCTTGCATTGTGATAATCTAAGTGCTACCTATATGGCGTCCAATCCTGTGTTTCATGCTCGCACCAAATACATTGAGCTGGAGTATCATTATGTTCGTGAAAAGGTTTCTCTTGGCAGTCACCGTGTTTGCTTCATTCCTTCCATTGATCAGCCTGCTGATTTACTCACCAAACCGCTTCACAAGTCTCGTCATCTTCTCTTTTCCGGCAAACTTTTTCGTCCAGAACAGCCAAGTTTGAGGGGGGATGTTAGAGAAACTAAATCTTCTCCTAAACTTCAGCCATATGATTCTCCTCCATTGAATACATAGGCTGTTTTGATTATGCTATAATTGCATATCAGTTTTGATTATAGCTGTAAATAGAGTTTAATGGTTGCATTGTAGCAGCAGTATCTCACGGCTATATATGTGTACATTTGTAAACATCAATATATTGAAATATCATTTTCTACAATATGAATAATGGCTCAATGGAAGCTCTTCCTCATCTTGTGGTACTTGACGCTCGTTAGCCATATCTACTACAAAATTGACAATAAACTAGAGGGGTGAGAAGAGAATGAAAAATAAAAAGTAGTATTAAAATGAGTAAACTAACAAGCAAGAAGTGAAAAATAAAAATAAAAAGTAAACAAATAAACAAGAAATAAAAATAAAAGTATGCTATAAGTGACCCTAAATGCCAATTACCAAGGGATTAAGATCTGAATACCCTAATCCCCGACAACGGCGCCATTGACTTGATGCATAAACTTTAGCAAGCGTACGAATCGTTGTCAAGTAAGGGAAGTATTTGAACCTTGATTATCGTACCTCGGGGATTAGGTATTGGACCTAACCGAGGTAATTGGCGCTAGAATAACTTAAAAGCATACAAGGAAAACTAAAATAAAATAAAATATTCACAAAGCACCAAGCCTCGGCAATGCTCGGCTTAGCTCACACTAAGCCTAATCAAAGCCACTAACTTGTAGCCCAAACGAGTTATGCATAGTGGGATGTAGAATTTTGTTTGGGAGTTTTGAATTGGGAATTAACTAAATTAAATGCAAACTAAAATAAAAGCAAACAACTAATTATCAAGCAAGAAATTAAATTCGGATTTCAAATTAATGGAAACATGGGAGTGTCGGGTGATTCACACTAATTACCTTGCAAATATCGATGCCAATTTCACAAATGCATGCATTTCCTATATGTGTTGAGTCCCGTATTTAGTACCGGTCAAGGCTACTAAACCAATTATCCTTTTGGTGTATTGATTATGCCGGTTAAGGCCACAATCAACTCTCTAACTTGGGCATCACGCTGGTTAAGGCCGCAATATCCAAAATTAGAGGCCTAGAGAGCAAGATAATAGAGACCCAAGCAAGCTTAGCTACAATTAAGCTAGCTAATGGTCACCACACTTAAAATCCTAGATGCCACAAGAACAATAAGTTGTCAATTTATCAATCTATTCATCACAATTGCCCACAACATAATTTCAAAGGGTGACAAAGCCTAAAAACATGCTTCCAAGGACCAATGAATTCGGATTTAAAGCATACACAATGGAAATTGCATTTATTATAATTAAAGCATCAATATTTATACAAGATGAGTTAGGGCTTCACAACCCTAACTCCCAAAATTGAACTACTCACTACCCATACTCAAATACATCATCCAATACATAAGAAATTAAGAGAAATGATAGAGGAGAGGGGGAACACAAATTAAGCTCACAATTTGCTATAGGCAAACATGAACCCAACTTGATATTAAGCCCCCACTCTTTACCAAAGCCAAAATCCCTTGTATTGATGAAGCCTTGATGATGTGAAGTGAAAGCCCCTTAATTGCTCCTTCCAATTTTGAGAGAAAATGATAAGAGATCTAAAAATGGAGGAGAGAGAGAGAGAGTTTGAGAGAGAAGATGGAAAATGGAGGAGAGGTCTCTAAATTCGGCCAAAAGGCCCAGGGGTAGAAAAATGGGTCTTAAGCTTCTGAAATGTGTGTGCAAAGGTGCTTAAATACCTCATTGGGTTCAAGGGTCAAGATTGGACTTGTACCCTAGATCCAAGGGCTAAAAAACAAGTACAAAATGGATAAAATGAAAAGACTAAAACAACCTAATAAAAATGTAGAGAATTAGAAGTGTAGAAAACATTTTGGGAAATATAAAGAAAATAGGAGAGCAAAAGTGTAAGTGAGTGTGTGCCTAGTGTGAACACAAATAAATATCTCCATCCACATGTGTGATGTGTGTGAGGAGTGTGGTCCACTAATTATTATTGTTATTACATCAATTTTGAATTTGAAGATGTAATACAAATGGGCTTGGGTCTTCACTTGTGTGCTTCTTTGCTCTTGGGTCTCGGACTTCTTGCCATTGGGACATGTTGCCATTGCCATTGGGCAGATGAGCATAACTCTGCTGGATGTTCTTACCATCACGGGGTTGCCCATTGACTTTGACCCCTATGTGCATTAGGCCTGGGCGTCTGGACCCGAAAGACCGAGAGCCCAACCCGAACCAATTAAAAAAGCAAGATTCGATTCGGTTTTGTTTTGGAAAATCTTGGTTCGGTTTCAGGCTTCATGTTTTCTAAGAACGAAAGACCGACCTGAACCGATTTCGTCATTATATGCCACATGCCAGTATATGATTGGCTGAGAATAAAACATAAAATTATATATTTAATAAATAAAAAAAACCCTAAAACACTTAAACAGCCTACCCCAAACCATTTTCACAATCTATTCAGCCTCTTTCTCGAAACCATCTCAGCCTCTCTCTCGAAACTCAGTTCGAAACCATCTCAGCCTCCCATCTATTCAGCCGATCTATTGCATGTTCTTCCCTAATTCAAGGATTTCAAGCCCGTTCGAAACCCAATCATCGACTCATTCCCATTTCCCAATTCATTGCATGATTTGCATCCCAAATTTATTCCCAATTCGAAACCAATTCACTACTCTCTACCCCAATTCATTCTCAAACCCGAGTTCATGGCATCACACAGTTCATCCCATAGCTCGTCATCCGATTCTGATTCCAATTCTCAAGCAATTGTTGTTCTAACACCAACTGATGCATCGAGGGTTCAAACACTTCCCAAAACCTTCAAGGCCCGGAAGAGAAAGCGTGATGGCGAGGGAAAGAGAAAGGTTGCTGGAGATACTGGAGATGCAGAAACTAAAGAAGAAAAACCTGCTGGAAGATCCTGGGTGTGGTTGCATTTCAAGAAGATTGAGAAGCCGCAATTCGAGGTTAAGGATGGTAAGAAGGTTCAGACTTGTGTTAAAGAGAGAGCTAAATGCAATTATTGTGGAACTGATCTTGCTTGTGATAGTTATGGGAATGGAACTAGTTCACTTAGGAGACATATACAAGATGTGTGCAAAAAATATCTGGGTAGGGTTGATTTAGAAAGTGGGCAGTAGGTATTAAGTACCGGTGGTACTAAGGAGTTGGTGATGGTGAAATGGAGTCAGGAAGCTTGCAGAGAAGCAGCCTGCAAGATGATAGTAATGGATGAACTGCCTTTCAGTTTCATTGAAAGACCGGGGTTTCGATATTTTTGTCGTGTGGCTGTGCCTAGGTGGGATGTGCCTTCTAGGAGGGTTATTGTGAAACTGTTTTTGTCCATGTATAAAGCATCCAAATTAGAGCTTAAGACAGAGTTAAGGAATCATTGTCTTTGCTTAACCACCGAAAAATGGACATCGGTGCAAAATATCAACTACATGGTGGTGACTGCCCATTTTATTGATGCCGGTTGGACATTGCATAAAAGGATATTGAATTTTAGGGTGATTCCTAATCATCAGGGCACTAGCATAGGGAAGTTATTAGAAGCATGTTTGCTTGATTGGGAAGTTGAGAGAGTGTTGACCATTTCTGTTGACAATGCAAGTGCGAATAAGGTGGCAATTGAGTACATTCAGAAGAAGATGTTGGGATGGGAGAAACCACCTGTTCTTGGAGGCAAGTACCTGCATGTTAGGTGCCTTGCACATATTCTGAACCTGATTGTCTGATCAGGCCTAAAAATGATGGAGAGATCAGTTGGTTCAATTAGGAATGCGATACGATATGTTCGGAGTAGTGGACAAAGGCTCGATGTTTTTAAAATGTGTGCAGAGAAGGAGAAGGTTGAGTCGAAGAAGGTTTGCATCCTCGATGTGCCAACAAGGTGGAACTCCACCTTTCTAATGCTAGACACTGCAGTAGATCTGCGAAAAGCCTTCGATAGAATGGCAGATGATGAGGACAGCAAGTATGAGAAGTACTTTGATGAGGATGAAGATCTCGATGAGGAAGATGATGGGCTGCAAGTTGGTGGGTCTGATTCAAGGAAGAAACCAAGGAGAAAAAGGGTAGGGCAACCAGTTAAAGAAGATTGGGAAAAGGCTGCAGTTTTTTTGAGGTTTTTAAAAGTTTTCTATGATGTGACAATGAGGATTAGTGCCTCAAATCACCCAACATCATGGAAAGCTTTTCATGATATAGTGGCCATCAAATCGGAGATCGATGAATTGTTCACTAAACCTTCTATTTGCATGGGTTCGGAGACTGAAATTATCTTGTTCGATATGGCTGTGAAGATGGGAGGGAAGTTTGATAAGTATTTTGGGACCTTGGAAGACTGCAATCAGCTTTTATTCATTGCCTTGGTGTTAAACCAAAGGTTCAAGATCAGAAACTTTGAAAGTATTTGCAATAAGTGGCTGAAGATGGAGCATGATGACATTAAGAAGAAGTTTGCCGAGGTTAAAGAGCTTGTAGTGTCTCTTTGTGATTTGTATAGCTCATCGATCATGTCTCAAGCAACACCATCTTCGAGGACTGCAAAATCTAGAAGTGGAGAGAGCACAGTTAGCAAAGGCAGCAAATCCTCATCCAAAAAGACCGTCGAGCCTACTGGAAAAATAAAGGACATGGAACAAGATTGGGAGAGAGAATTGGAAGACTCTGAAGAAGCTGTAGTTGGACATGAAGTGGACAGATATCTTTTGGACCCAATTGAGAAGCCTGCAATTCCTTACAAATTTGATATATTGGAATGGTGGAAACTGAATGGTGCCAAGTATCCTAGCCTTGGTGCACTTGCCAAAGATGTTTTGGCAATACAAGTGAGCACAGTAGCAAGTGAGTCTTGCTTTAGCACTGGCAGAAGGGTCATCGATCCTTTTAGGAGTTCTCTAACTCCTAAAATAGTGGAAGCATTAATATGCTATCAAAACTAGATCAGGTCTGAGAGCATCAACAACATTCAATATGTTCCTACTATTGAGGACATTGAATTTTATGAAAGTGTGGAGGAAGGTATGAAAGTGTGGAGGACATTGAATTTTATTTTAATCTTGGTTACCTTTCAGTTTCAGTTTCAGTTTCATTCAAGTTTAATTTTGGTTGCACTTTTGTCAGTTACAGAACATGCAAGGGAAGAAGGAGCTAGTACAGTGGATCAGCCTGAAAAACCATCTACAACAAAATCATCTAAAGCTTCAAAGACTTCAAAGGGAGTGGATGCAACTCAAGCAAAATAAGGTACTGCTTTAAATGTTTAATGCTTTGATAGTTTGGTACTTTGGTTAATGACTTAAATTTATGCACTAAGATGCTTTGGAGTTTGGACCTTAATGTTAATGTTCTGCAAAATCAAGTTTAATCTTAATGTTTTGCAATCTACAGTCTGCACTTCAATTTTTTGGTTCATTTTCTGCATTTCTTTTCTGCTGATCAGTTGGACTTTCTCATTTTTAATTAGCTTTTAAGTTTTTGGTTAAGGATCAGCTTGGTACTTTTGGTACTTTTGCTAATGATCTGGTATGTTGAATGATCAGATTTCTTTTTAATTGTTTATGTAAGTTTGGTACTTTGGTTAAGGATCAACTTTTTTTGTCACTTTGGTACTTTGATTAATGATCTGGTTTCAGGTATGTTGAAATATTGAATGATCAACTTTCGTTTTAATTTTTTTATGTCACTTTGGTACTTTGGTATTTTGGTTAATGATCAGCTTCATAAATGTCAGTTTGTTAAGCAATGTAGATTTGCAATGTTGTTTTCACTGTATGTTAGTTTGGTGAATGATCTGTAATTTTTTATGTCAGTTTGGTGAATGATATGCAAATAAGTTTTCATTGTTCATATGTTCTGTTTGAGAAGTGAATGCAGATCTGGTATGTTAGAGGCAACATTGTTCATATGTTCTATAATATGTATAATTAGCGGATCTGGTAGCTTGCATATTGTTCATTTGTTTGGGACTATAATTTGAAATTGTGATTTGTGAATGCAGCCTTGTTGTGGAGTTCTGGACTTATGAAGCAGGGCAACAGAAGATCAGTTAGAGGTTAGACGCTAGAGGCCTGAACTTTGAACCTTTTAGCCTTTGATAATTTCATTATTGTTGATTGGTCATTTAGTTGCAAACTTGTAATCTGCAATTTGTGTTCATTGCACTTTTTCAGACTTTGAGAGTTTGAGTATTTGGCACTTGGCAGTTTGACTACCCGTGGCTTTGTGCAAAGCTGCAAATTGCCAAATTGTGTAATTTGTGTTCATGTGTTGTGTTATTCAGAATTCTAATTGTTTGAATAATTTGGACAATGATTGAATGATCTTGCATTCTTGTGTTTCAAACTTGTAATAATGCATCAAGGTTGTATATTGTTAGTATTATGTTAAACACAGCTAGGATAAATCATAAGCATTGCAGCCTTGCAGTTGCAGGTACCAAAATCAGTGGCAGAATAGCCCGAAGTCTAGAACTGGCTTTGAAAAACTGGGAAAACAGTTGGGCTCAAAAAGCTGTATTTCAGGCCCGAAAAGCCCGAAAGACCGAACCGGTCCATTACGGTTCGGTTTTCTGTAGGTTTTCATTTTCCAAAAAGCCCGAACCTACCCGAACCGAGAGTTTCGGGCTCTGTCTCGGTCTTGCCAAATTTCAGGCCTGGCCCGACCTGAGCCCAAGCCTAATGTGCATGGTCAGTTTGATGGCATTCAATTTCCTTTGAGAATGGATATGGCTGGTCGGGGGCATCGTAACAAATCCTACCCATTCTGGCGTGACTATTACTGCACCCAGCGTGACCACACAGGAGGTATTGCATTCTTAGAATTCTGGCTTTGCAAATTTATCTTTTGCACGTCTTCCAACAAACCTACTAGGCCCTGGAATTCTCTGGCCACTGCTCTCTACAATGGTATTTGTGTTGGCCTTGGGCAACCTGTATTGGGTGCGTTATATCGCTCCCTTTATAAAGCCGTAATGTGCCCCTTCGATACCGACATTAGTGGCCCTTTCTGGATCCTCGCCTTTTGGCTGCAAATTTATTTCCCTCACTTCCGTCGCGGTGATATTCCAAAGGATCCTCCAGTCGATTCCCTTTTGCGGAATTGGCTTTGCCGCAACGTAAGGTATCGAGTTCCACCCTACTACGAGTGTTTTATTTACTTGTACTTGCTGGAAGAGATGCCAGACCCAAAAATAATCCTTTCTAGGTGATTCCCTCCTCCCCTTGATGATGTCTTTCTGCCCAGTGGACGGGATCATAGCGAAAGAGCCCTCCTGGCCTTTCGTCGTGCCATCTCCTGCTTGGATATTCTTCTTGCCACCGACCACGTAAGCTATGAGCTCTATGCCCCCAACCACTTTGCTCGCCAATTTGGGTTGGCCCAGTTGGTACCCTGGCCTCTGGTTGATTATGCCAATTACTACACCTCTTGGCTGAGATTAGCCCCGCCTGGGTCTGCCCCCTTTCAGAGTCAGTTTAATTTGATAGCGATTCTTCTTGGGCCAGAGCGCAGTACCCCCTCAACGATGTCGACGATGATTATGTTGATTGGTGGAAAGAAGTGTCCGTGAACTGTTAGGACCCACTATATGATGAACTCTTCACCCTGATCTTTCGTTGCATGAGTAGTCCTGGTCCGGAGGACCGCGAGATTCTTGAGCACTTCTCCAACCCTGCAGCACAACCCTCGCGACCTATTCTACCTTCTCGCTCATTGCGTCCAGGGATACAAATCTGCGAACCTGGGGTAACAGTAAGTTTTCTTCTTTATTCACCATTCCTTTTCCTTGTCTTGATTTTCCTGCTCTTATTCTTGAGTGTGTTTTGCAGCGAACTACCCGGAGCAGGACAGCCACTGTTCAGGTTGGGAAACAAAAGGCAATAGCAGAGGAGACTCTTGAGGGAGAGTCTTCTCATGATGAAGATCCCGTTGCCGTAATTTGGTTAAGAACGATCCCAAACTTGTATATTTGGTTCTTCCCCCCTTTTTGAGTTGTGATTCTTTTCTCGTACAGGCCACTGCTGTCTTCGCTCGCAAATGCGATCTAGCTCAATTCGTTGAAGAGAGTTTTGAAGATGACGAACCTCTGGGAATGCAATTGGTAAACTCCGGCCCCGTCTTATCCTATTTAAAATTTTGAATCTGGGCAGGTCCATCAGAGGACCACTAATCCCTCTAGCCTCAGCGAGGCTGGATCCACAGCCGCTGCAGAAGAGCCAAATCTCTTGCTAGTTTAAGCACCAACTAGCCCTGCAGCGCCTCTTCCCTCTCCCACATCTACAGAGCATCCACAAGGTTCTACCATTCTAATAACGATCTCCGATGACGACTCCCCGGAGCATGAAAGTATGGAAAGCTACTCTGAGGCTTCTGCCGCTTATGAGGAACTAATGACGACAGAGATTCCTGCGGCACTAGAGGTCCAAGAGGTGAATGAAGCAGGGCCTCTTCCTCTTGGTGACCATGCACCAGATATCGACCCGACAACTCGAGAGGTAAGCCACTGTTGGCCAATGCTTTCCATTTCCCTTTAGATCCAAACCAGTTCTCTGACATTTCTGAACCTGACCAGAATTCTGTTTGTACCGAGGAGCTGGTCTTTGACGCCGAAGCTCTGGCCGGCGGGACGTACATCCCATGTTTGGGGGGTGAGGCGAGCAGTGGTGGTCTCTTGATTTCAGAAATAGACGAGGCGAGCGTTGAGGCCAAAGGTTTTGCTCTCGGAGCAGCTCATTTCCAACACTCTACTGATGAACCTCGCATTGAATTTCCAGAATCTCCCACGGCTGAGATGTCGGACCAAGCTCAGGGGGTCGTTGAGGGAAATTATGCTGAAGATGAAAGAATTGAGGAACCAATCGACCTTCTAGCATTTGTGACTTATGATCGTGC